>JAUNZO010000464.1:0-283913 GCA_031894775.1 Chloris gayana
GTGCAATGTACGTTCGCTTCGTCGAATGTCTCCCGATACGATCCTGTTCGACAATCCCTCTCGCTTCGCGAGGTAGGGGTGTCACAAGTGCCGCCCCGCCGCCGCACGCGTCGCCGGCGCTCCGGCCGTCGCGCGGACCCCTCGTCGCCACGCACGTGTTCCCCGCACCATGCGCAGCATTTCCCCCAAAGGCCGGAGCATGAGCTCCAGCGCAGCGTCGCCGCGAGCGAGCTCGCCGGCGCCGGCCACCGTCGCCGGAGCACGCGCCGCCTCTGCTTTTAAAAAATCGCCCGATGGCATTTTCGTAATTAGGTCCGAACTTCATTCGAGTTTGAAAAATTCATATCTAGCGTTTGAATTGTCCAAAAATTACAAACTAAAATGTTTTGGAAACTAGAAGACCTGTACTTTCATAAAAGTAACATGAACTCCTCAGATCTGGTCATTTTCACATTTTTATAAAAATGACAATAGTCAACCCCTGAAAACTTAACTAAGCCATAACTTTAAAAATATAAATCCAAATTAAAAGCCACTTGGCCAAAGTCTTCACCCTGACACACATGAATTTTTGGCACTGGAAGATCTACATTTCATTTCATATTTTTCAAGTTATTGCATTTCTTGCATTCTCTGTATTTAATTTTTAATTAATTCTGTATAAATTATTTTTGCATGAAACTTGGCAATTAATTTCCTTTTGGTACTGTACATATGTAGAAAATCCCATTTTAAATTTGGAGCATGTTAAGTAATGATTTTTGCAAACCCTAGATCTAAATTTCAAAGGGGTTATTTTCAGCACGTGCATAAATGGTTTTATGTCACTAAAATTTATGTTCATGCATGTTTATGTAATTTCTACTGTTCATTATGTCCTTTAGCACCTCATGGCAGGTTTAGTCAAAAGGTTTCATGTATTTCACGTATGTATGAATTTTGAAATCGAATTTCTATTCTTAAAAGGAAATCGTCATCGCATGTGATGTTAAAACACATAAGCCTAGATTTCTTCGTTTTGTATTATAGAAACTTGCTAAAAATGCTAGTACTAAACCTACACTAACCACAGCACTCATGTCTATGCATCAAGTCATTACTCGTTATATGAGTATGGTTATGCTTGTTCATGTAATTTGGGTCTCGTAAAAGAAAACACGAGGCATGTTATGATTGCTAGAGTTTGAGCGAACCAACTTTTGATTAATGTGTTCATATGTATCTTTACAAAACAGCACACATGCATTACCATATTCATCACCCTTGTATGCATGTTACTTATGCATTGCATTTCATCCTCTAGGTGACGACGTCGAATTAATTCCGCCGGAAGAAGCCGTTGCTACTCTCAACGCTTGTGAAGCTAGTACTAACTTCGATCACTCTCAAGGCAAGCCCCGGTGCATTCCTATTATTTTGAAATGTCTTTCTTTTATCACTATATTAAGGATGATGAATGTGCATTTAAGTTTAGGCGTTGATTGGAAATCCACATGCATAAATTCCTATATGTCCTATGTCGCTTATGTGTCATATCCTCGTTAGAAGTGCTATGCTATGTTTTTGGAGTCAACGATAGATTTGGGGATCTCACTCATGGCTTATGACTAAATGTGAACATGATGAATTTGGTTTAAAATTGAGAACACCCCATTGTGGCTCCGCGAACAAGTTTGAGTTGTGTACCACTTGCATACCTTTCTTATGGGGATTGGTAAACCTATGTAGCTTGTAAGTTGTAAAGTGAGCCGGATATCTCACCGACCCGGAGGTGATGTGTTTGGCACGGTGGTTGCACGGGTTGAGGACCGTTGGAGAGTACATGGGTTAAGCCTTGGGCGCGTTGTTGAACGGTCGCAAGGGGGACGTGTACTCGGGGTCGGTGGTCCCGTGTTTTACTTTATGATGAACTCGCGAACGGTGGCCATACGTGTTCTTAAATGATGCGTATGTCGTGCATTTGGGTTCTTTCCTGCAGGATTAATAATTCGATAATTATCGCCGTTTCCTCTCGGTTAATGAGTACCACTTGTTTCGAGCAGTTTACAATGTGTAGTAATGGAAAGAGATGGAAGAGCTTGCTGTTTTATGTTGATATTAAATTTGTATTGCAAACTCTTGTATTGTTAGTATGCTCACTAAAGTTTCCTTTACGCAACAACCCTATTAACTTGGCTAAGTAATAAAATTGCCAACCTAATTAGCATAGGTGCTATTTATGCAAAATGCCAAGTTAAACCGGTCAAGCCCCATGCATCTAGGAGTCGGTCTTAGATGGCCAATTTGACGGGTAAGACTTGCGGAGTATGTTAGATACTCGGGCTTTGCCACTACATGTTGATTACGGGTTTTCCGCAAGCCGGTTTTTGTGATTGTTGTGGTAAGGTGGTTTGGGATGGAGAAGAGCCCAAAGAGTGGACCATTGAATGGGTCCCTAGCTCTCCGACCCATGATGAGTGAGCCATGGCCTAGGCCGGCATGGTTCATTTAAGTTATCTATGTATCGTCGAGTTATGTATTTCGCTTCCGCACTTTAATTTCGAACAAAGATCATGGCTATGTAAGACTTAATTTCGAACCTAATGTATCTTTTATTCGAACTCTATGTTGTAATCAAGACTTAATTATGTAACCTTGCAAATCGTGTATGTTTGTTAATGTGATGCTATGTATGGTTGCTTCGTCAATCATCTCCCAAGGCGATCCGTACCACACTTAACTATCTTTCGGGATAGGGGTGTGACACGTGGTATCAGAGCCGACTTGGGATTTGCGTCACGTTAACACTCATTCTAAAAATCTTAACACCCGTTTTTGAGTCACGGTGAGGTACGAGTTTAGATAGAAAGGCCAATATAAGGACTATATAGAATGGTGGCAAAACTAACCCCGTGTTATGATTGTTAAATATTTTGCAACTACGGCTTGAGCAAAGGTATGTGATTGAGTGTTGTCAAATTTTCGCATGATATTATTGGTGTGACTCGAATACACTCTTATTCGAGAGCTCTCCATGTGAGGCGAGGTGACATGGATTTATTTTTGGCTTGTTTCTTTTGAATTTGATGTAATGTTTCTGGAATCCATCTCTTGCAGGTACATAACAACGCTCTAGTTCGTATAGTATCGTGTGAGAGGTGTGTGTGCCACCGATGCGCTTGTCCGATACTCGTATCGGCGGGCGCGGTCTTTTAATTTTGTGAGGACGTACGGACCGACATATTGAGCATCCATCACAATTGCATATCATCTCATCGTGTCAAACATGTGCATGTGAACTTATCTAAATGAAACAATCCAAAAATTTGGTCACCTAGCTTAATTCTCACAAAAAGTAGAAACCGAAACACTAAAACGAGGCAAAAACATGGCAGATTTCTTGACTTTCACCAAAATGAGCATAACTTCCAAGTTACTTATCCAAATAAGGCAAATAAGGACTTTCTGGAAAGCTTGTATTATGCACTACAACAATCTCCTAGTCTCAGGTCTTGTAAAAATCTGGAACGTAGGTAGAATTGCCCATTGCAGAGAGCTGTTCTGGAATTTTCAGAATGTGCTCCGGTTCTGTCCCTGTCGTAGATCGTGCATAACTTTCAAACGACAAGTCGGATTGAGCTGTTCTTGGATGCGTTGGAAAGCTTAAGAAATTTGTCTAAAACTTTCGTAACAAAATAAAAGTTTGATTCAGCCCAGAAACAGGGGTAATTGTCGAGTTTCCGTAACGTGTCGAATCTGTCCAGAACAATGGAACCGTGTTAGGATTGCACGAAAGGTTTTGTTGTATTCTTTTGCTAAGTTGGTGCCATTCCATCATTCATGCTTTACTTATTTAGCATGTTTTGTTGTTGGATATTGAGTTTTGACTTGTGTTTCAAAATTCTCCGACAGATGGCCCCCGGCAAGCTCATGTTGGACCGTGAGAACCTCGCGAGGCGGGTGCTCGAGTTGGAGCAGGAGCGTGCTGCCCTGCAGGCCACCCTCGCCACCCGCGACGCCGAGCTTACCACTCGCGACGCCGAGCTCGCCGCTCGCGACGCCGAGCTTGCTGCCCGCACCGCCGAGCTAGCCGAGCGCACTACCGAGGTGGACACCCTCCGTACGCAGCTCGAGTATAGCGAGACGGAGCGTTGGAACTTCTTCGAGCAGCTCCACGACGCCCACCTTGCCCTTGAGGGCAATGGAGCCGCCGCTCTGCAGGCCACGCTCGATGAGCGTGATGCCCAGCTCGCCGCCGCGAATGAGGAGAACTACGTCCTCTCCGGCCAGGTGGATGCCCTTCTCGAGGAGAAGGATGAGTTGGATGTTACTCTCCTGGAGACTCGGGGCGCTAGGGATGCTTTGGAGGGAGACCTCCGGAACGCCCGAGCGACCATAGCGCATAACAACGCTACCATTGAGCATCTCCAAGCCGCCAACAACGCCCTGCACGCCATCCTTAATGGCGGACCTCCCGAGCCACTTGAGATCATCCCACCCGAGGAGGATGTGGAGATGAGTGATGGCGAGGATGTTTCCGACGTCGAGGACGGAGCACCACCCTCTCCCATGAGGGATGACGCCGACTACTACGGCGATGACGACGAGTAGTTGTCACGACCGGTGGTCGTAGCTCTATGTGTTGTAGGATTTGTAATCTCGTGAGGCATGTAACCGTGTATGGAAAACGATCCGCGTGTTGTTAATTAAGCTCTCCGAGATTTGTGTTTGTTCGTGGGTCACATGTGATGTAACCTAAGACCGCGTTGTATCGGATTCGTGGTTTCCCGTGTATCAAAAATTTCTATCATGTTGCTACTATGTTAGAATCTATGGAATATGTGTGTTGCCAATGCATTATGCTTATTTCATCAATATTTTCTTCGTACATGCAATCTGAAATTTTTGGTCCCTTATGCCCAATGTCATGTTTTCTTGCTATTTTAGCTCTTGGTCTAATGAGCTAACGTGAGAAAATTTTCATGCGTGACAGATGGTGAATACCCGCCGTGGTGAAGCTTCCGGAAGTGGGCATGGTGCGAGGGAAGAGCAACTCCCTAACCCTCCACCTCTCACGCCGTTGGAACAACTCGTGTCCAACCAAAACGAGATGTTCCGCTTGTTCTTTGCAAGCCAAGCCAACCAAGGACAAGGCCAAGGACCGCCACCCCAAGGGCCGAGGAATTCCACCTATGCCGACTTTTGGGCCACTCAACCGCCCAAGTTTGGTGAAGCTACTACCGATCCGTTGGAGGCGGATAATTTTCTCCGCATCATTGAGTCGAAGTTTGCTCTCCTCAATTGCACATCGGAGCAAAAGGTTCTCTTTGCGGCTCAACAACTTCGTGGCTCCGCTAGTGCATGGTGGGCAAGCTTCACCGCCGCACTTCCCGCCGGTACTCAAGTGAACCGGCCGGACTTTTGCACCGCATTTCGCGCGCATCACATTCCCGCCGGTCTCATGAAGCGCAAGTTGCAAGAGTTTCTCAGTTTGAAGCAAGGTGCCGGAACCGTGCAAGAGTATGCGCGGAAGTTCAACTACTTGGCTCAATATGCATCCTATCATGCCGACACGGATGACAAGAAGAAGGATTGCTTTCGTTCGGGGCTAAGCCCAAAGTTACAAGATCGCTTGGCTCAAGTCACTACCGGCACGTTCAATGACTTGATGAGTGCCGCAATCGTGCAAGAAGATGCTATCCGTGCTCACCAAGAGGACAAGAAGAGGAAGCGTGCCGTAGGAAATCCATCCGGCTCCGCTCCGCCCAAGTACAAGCTAGCTATCACTTCCCGACCGGACAGAAGTTTCGGGCCGCATTGCCGCCGACGGGGGCTCACGTCGCTTGTGCCGCAGCAACACCACCACTCCCACGGTGGAAATCAGCAGCATACCACCTCGTTCCGCCCTCCACAGCAGCAATACCAAGGTGCTAGGCCCGGTCCGCAAGGTCCGTGCTTTAATTGTGGACGTCCGGGTCATTTCGCAAAGGATTGCCGTGTTCCGACACGTAACCCGGGCAACAACAACAACAACAATGGTTCCGGAAGCGGCAACAACAACCAAAACCGCAATGGGAATAATGGGAATGGGAATCGCAATCAATCCTCCACTCCAAATGCTAAGAATGGCCGAGTCAACTATACCACGGCCGAAGAGATTCAAGCGGGAGAACCGGTACTTTCGGGTATGTTTTCGGTTAACAACCACTCCACTTTGGTTCTTTTTGATTCGGGTGCAACTCATGATTTCATTAGTCAAGCATGTGCAAAAACCCTACAACTCACTCCTACCGTTTTGGATATTCCCTATATGATCACGTCACCCGGTGGAAAGATAAAAACAAACCTAGAGTTGAGGCAAGTCCCACTACACCTAGAAAGAAAAATATACCCCTCTTCTCTCATAGTTTTGTGTGGGCAAGGAATAGATATAATTCTAGGTATGAGGTGGATGAAACTCCATAGAGCCGTTTTACACATCGATTCTCGTGAAGTTCACCTAAACTCCCCACTCCATGGTTCATCTATTCTCCGATTACCCCACCCAAAATTCTCCACTTCAAAAATCTACCATCTCGAGGGAAAACGGATTGAGGATATTCCCGTGGTATGTGAGTTTCCCGATGTTTTTCCGGATGACTTACCGGGCATGCCACCCGATCGGGAGGTTGAGTTTAAAATTGAGCTCCAACCCGGTACGGCACCAATTTCCCGTAGGCCGTACAAGATGGCTCCCAATGAGCTAGCAATCTTAAAAGAGCAATTGAGTGAGCTTATGGATAAAGGATATATTCGCCCTAGTTCATCTCCGTGGGGATGTCCCGCTCTCTTTGTGAAGAAGAAAGACAAGACGCTACGTCTATGTGTGGATTACCGCCCTCTCAATGCGGTGACTATCAAGAATAAATACCCGCTCCCTCGAATTGATATTCTCTTTGATCAATTAGTTGGTGCTAAGGTTTTCTCTAAGATTGATCTCCGATCCGGTTACCATCAAATCAAGATCCGAGCCGAAGATATTCCAAAAACCGCATTCTCTCTACGCTGAGTATGGTCTTTTGGGCTCACGAATGCCCCGGCTCATTTTATGTACTTGATGAATTCGGTATTTATGCCCGAGTTGGATAAGTTTGTCGTGGTCTTCATTGACGACATTCTTATTTATTCGAAGTCCGAAGAGGAGCATGCCGAACACCTTCGCATTGTTCTCCAACGGCTTCGTGATCATCAATTGTATGCCAAGTTTAGCAAATGTGAATTTTGGTTGAAGCAAGTGCCTTTCTTGGGTCACATTATTTCCGCGGAAGGTGTCGCCGTTGACCCAAGTAAAGTGGGAGACGTGCTTGCTTGGAAATCCCCAAGGTCGGTGAGACAAATCCGGAGTTTTCTAGGTCTTGCCGGCTACTATCGGAAATTCATTCCCAATTTTTCAAGCATAGCCAAGCCTATGACAAAATTGTTGGAGAAAGATGCTAAGTTTAAATGGAGCCGTGAATGTGAAGAAGCCTTCCAAACTCTCAAGAAGCATTTGACATCCGCTCCGGTGTTAGCACAAGCCGACATCACCAAGCCGTTCGACGTGTATTGTGATGCGTCCGGCACCGGTCTAGGATGTGTGTTAATGCAACAAGGTCGTGTCATTGCTTATGCTTCTCGTCAACTTCGCAAGCATGAACAACATTACCCCACTCATGATTTGGAGCTAGCCTCGGTTGTCCTTGCTTTGAAAACTTGGAGGCATTATCTACTCGGAAATCTTGTCAATCTTTACACCGATCATAAGAGTCTCAAATATATCCTCACCCAACAAGAGTTGAATATGAGGCAACGAAGATGGTTGGTGTTGGTATTTCTTACGTCACGAATAAATCCGCAAGCGCACGGAATACCGTTGTAGCACTTCACCCGGGAGTATTCCAAGGTATCGTATTTATATCCGCGAGGAACAGAGTATTTCTGCAACAAGGTTAGTTTACCCAAGGACAACCAAGACAACGTAGCAAAATAGGGTCGAGAGGGTGACTCCTATCTATTTATCCTTTAAAGGTAGACGAACGCAAGCTAGACTTGTTTACTTCGGGCACCGTCTTAGGCTTGGTCTCGCCAAGCCACTCCGGTCTACGAAAGCTCTACTATGTACCCGAACGTGGAGGGTTCCTTTGGATGACAGGGCTGTCACTTCCTGCCACCTACCTCTACAAACCGTGGGGCACACAGACAAACAAAGGCGATCTCCAGCCTAGACACCACGTCTATGCTATTGACCGCTACTCTAGCCTCGGCCTAGAACCGAGTTCGTAAAGCTAGAGCACTTCTTGCGAAGCGATGATCCCGCAAACAAGTATAACAAGAATTACGTCTAACACAAAGATATGTCACGATAGATAAGTAGATCACCACGTATAAATCACCAAAAAGAGTGTTTACACGCCAAGGTAAAAGAAAAGGAAATACTACTCCACTTTACAAAAGGGAGGAACACTCCTTCCTCTTCCTTGCCCTCTCTCCTATTCTACTAAGATACAAGAGGCCCTTGGCCTAAGGATGAGGGTTTTGTCTTGTATCTTGATGTTGGTGGTGTGTTGAGAGAGGGGGGTGTAGCCCTTTATTTATAGCCTTGGAAGGTCGGCAACTTGGAGGCGGTTCCGGACGTCGGTGGCATTAATTGCAGGTGGAACCGACCTCCGGACGTCGGTGACAAACCGCCGGAGAAAGATGGGACAGGGGGCCCACTGTCGGTCTCGGCCGAACCCACTAGGGTGGTTCGGCCGAACCGGCCCGGACTCCCCGGGCTTGATTCTTCTCTCGGTGCCTTCCTCTCGTCGTGTAATGGCCCAATCCACTTGCTTGGTTTGATGTTGAGGCTCTGTTTTGTGGTTTTGGGCTTTTGGACTATATTCTTTAGTCCGGGGAAAATCCGTCGATTGCAAAGTCCATGTTTCGTGCATGTTTTCCTCGTTTTCATATGAATTGCACCTCGCATTCATAATTTCACCAAGACTAGTGGAATTTGTTAGAAATAATCCCTATGTCTATTCTTGGTGATGGTGTTTGATTCAAAAAGATGCAACATGTTGACGGTAAAATTGGACCATAAGGACCGTCAACAAGACCCCCACACTTAGCTCTTTGCTCGTCCTCGAGTAAAGGTGGGAGCGTAAGTTGAGAGATCTCTCCCCTTAGAGACCTGCACACATGTTATTACAAGCCACACCGTTTTACTTGTGAACATGACGGTGGCTAACATGCATTCTTGGATGATTGATAAGTGGAACAGCTCATGACTCAAGTCACTATACTTTTGCTCACTAAGCACCTTGGGTTTTTTGAAAGTTTTGAAAATAAACAACATGACTCCCGCTCCTCTTCGATTCTCTTGGATCGCTCAAAAGTGTTTTCCTCACCAAGGCATTGTGTTGCCTCTCTTTTTCCTACTTCTTAGGCTTGTATGTGGAGCTCGGTGGGGAATGAAAGAGGCATACTTGTATCACAAATATTGCTAAGCCAAAAGAAAGGATCCATGGAGAAGCCAAGTCATGCAACCTTGATCAAGAAGTGCGTGTGTGTATGGATATGAAAAAGTGACAACTCCTATTGCAATTGACCTCTCTTTATTTTGCATTTTCGAGACATGGCTATCTTTTTATTTTCTTTCTTTTCTTTTCTTGCTCTATGCTTGAGCATCTCTTTTCTTCTCTCTTTTTCATTGCTCATCTTTGTGAGCTTTCTTTTCATTGCTCATCTCGTGTGAGCTTTTCTTTTTTTTTTTTACATAGCCATGTCTCGTTTATGCGTGATTGAGAGAGAGAGAGAGGTACGAGGAGTGTCTTTATTTTGGTGGAGTGTACGTGATCTTGATCAAGAGAGCATGACAAGTTTCTCTCTAGGGTCACTCAATTTTGGTAAAGCTCATTGCAATCACAAGCAGCATATGTATGTAAGTCTTGCAAGGTATGATCATCATATGGCATTGGTAGGCATTTTTGTATCAAGAGAGGAGCATGAAGCCATGGTATTTTTGTTTTGTGAAATAAAATTCCCAAGGACTCGGTAAGCTAAGCATAAGATCATTTCGTCGAGCCATATCACACTTGCCAATAATCTAGAGAAACATGGGTCCTATGGATTTGATTATTTGTTCACGGCAAGTGGTGATGAAGCGAGTAATAAAAGGTGTGCAAGATCATCATGAGAGCATTAGGGAGAGACTTGGGATTTTCAAAGGTATTCAAAAGAAATCTTCCCAAGTTTTAGTTGGTCAAGTTTTAGTAATTGTTTTTCGCGTCTCGTAATGAACTTGACAAATAAAGTAGGCGAAAAGGAAGTGTGGGAAACAAACTCAAGTGCCACGAGGAAGCAGGGCTGAGTGGGACCCACCAGGGTTCGGCCGAACCACCCTTTTGGGTTCGGCCGAACCGGCCCGGGCCCCACCGGTGCTCTGTTTCGCAGGTTGTGTTTGTGTTGTTTTCCTCGTGATGTTTCCGCGCGCTCGCGTGTGTTTGTCTTTGCTTTCCACGATGTCCCCCCCCACACTTGCCTTTTGCCTCGTTTTCTTCAAAATAGACAAAGATATTTCGAAACAAAACTTGCTCTACCGGTAAGGGAAGACCGGGGAGCACTAATATGATTAAAAATTTAAAAGAGCAGGCGCATTACAATCTTGAGGAATTAAACTAAATGTGCTCGCGGGAAATGATGAACGCGGGAAGGTTCATTTTAAACGTCGTATTCGTCCCTCCTTCCCCGCGTCCTTGAAGAGACGCTTGATCTTGGAGTTGGTGCTGCGGCGATGGCTTGCCCGGGCATCCTTCAAGTCTTCAATAGCGTCTTTGATCTCCGCGACATTGTCACGTAGGCGTTCATGGGCTTCGCGGAGATCAACGTGTTTAGCGAGGAGGATTTGGTAGGGGCTTTTTTTAGGAGTTTTCTCCTCCTCGCTTTCATACATTCCCCCTGCCCTCTTGATGGGAGAGGGAGAGAGACGCCTCCTTATCCTCTTAGGAGGAGTGTCGCCCACGGATTCGCGGGCGTCTCTCTTTCCGCCGAGGTGAGCGGCGGGATGAGCTGCTTTCCGCCACCGCGGATTCCCTTGATCTTGAACCTCTCGCCGGGCTTCTTGATGGGGCTAGGCAGGTTGCGCCCTCATATTGATGGTGCACCGCCTGCCCGCTCTTGGTAGCGAGGGTGCCGACGTACTTCTCTCCAGGAAGGAGAGCGTTGTCGGCGGCGTCGGCGCTCTTCTTCTTGGGGGTAGATTTCCCTTCTTTTGGCGAGGTGCCACAGCAGCGGGAGAGCTTTTGGAGGGTGTTCTTGCTGCTGTGGGTGGAGGTTCAATAGCCAGCGGTAGATCATGGATCATCAAGGCTTGCTCGCCGGGAATGGAGACATGATCAAGGATGTCTTCGAGGCCGACTTGGCGGCAAAGCTCGCCGGTGGTGACGGAGACGTCGAGGCTTGGGATGCTGCTGTCCATGGTGCTGGGCAAAAGCTTTTTGTGCGAAATGGACAAGGTGGAAGAAAGGTGCAAGGGAAAAATGAAAGAAAACACCTTCATTTATAGATAAAAGTATGGAAAGAATTAATTTGATTTTTCCCGCAGCATGGAAGGCACTAAGCAGGGAGATTTGATCTTGTGACCGTTGGAGACAAAAGATGAAAGAAAAAAGTGACCGTTTGGGGTTCAGACTGGTTCGGCCGAACCAAGCAAGGGGGTTCGGCCGAACCGTAGTGGGCCCCTCTCGGTCCCCTTCTTTTTCTCGGTTGATTGCTTGCTAAAATTATTTCAGGGAAAGAGCTACTACGGGTGATAGATAAGAAAGAGCTATCATGAGAGAAAATTTAAATTAATCAAGTGCATGACATCAAATTCTTTATCTTTATCGGGCTCGAAATAAATTTTAAGGCGCCGACCATTTACCTTAAATATTTTACCTTCGTCGTCTTGAAGTGTGATTGCTCCATGTGACGAGGTGTCAATAACCGTGTATGGTCCGTCCCATTTACTTCTTAATTTTCCATGCCCGAAGAGTTTCACCCGTGAATTGAATAGCAAGACCTTATCTCCAACCTTAAATACCTTTATCTTTATCTTTTTGTCGTGCCACCTTTTTGTCCTTTCTTTGTATATAGCTGAGTTGTGGTAAGCTTTGTCTCTCCATTCTTCTAACTCAGCTATCTCCATTTTTCTTTTGCGTCCGGCACCATTAAGGTCCATGTTCCATTTCCGGATGGCCCAATACGCTCGGTGTTCCATCTCGACGGTAAATGACATGTTTTCCCGTACACGAGCTGGTATGGGGACATGCCTATGGGTGTCTTGTATGCTGTACGGTATGCCCATAGTGCATCGGGTAGCTTGTCCTTCCATCCCTTCCCCATTTCTGTTACGGTCTTTTGCAGGATCCGCTTGATTTGCTTGTTTGAGGTCTCGGCCTGCCCACCGGTTTGAGGGTGGTATGGAGTAGCGATATTATGCCTTGATCCAAGTTCTCTTAGGAAGCTTCGGAAGGTCTTATCAATGAAGTGAGACCCTCCGTCGCTTATCACTAGCTTCGGTGTTCCAAACCTTGGGAAGATAATTTCGTGGAACATCCGGCGAGCATGCTTGGCATTTGCGGCCCCGCAAGGCATTGCTTCCACCCACTTAGACACGTAGTCTACCGCCACCAAGATGTATTCGCAGTCATGTGACTTGGTGAACGGTCCCATGAAGTCAATGCCCCATACGTCGAAGAGCTCGACTTGTAAATTGTAGTTGAGGGGCATTGCATCTCTTGCCGTGATGCCTCCAACTTTTTGACATTCCGGGCATCGCTCGACAAATTCCTTTGTGTCTTCGTACATGGCTGGCCAAAAGAAGCCACTTTGCCATATCTTGGCCCGTGTACGAAACACGCCGTAGTGTCCCCCGTATGGCGATGCATGGCACTTCTCAATGATTCGTGTGCTCTCGGGTATGGGCACACATCGCCTTAGCAATCCATCGGCGCAGACACGGTAAAGGAAGGGCTCTTCCCATAAGTGACGGCGACTCTCATAGATGAGTCGTTTCTTGCTCTTTCCAGGTGGTACGCACCTCGTTGCCATGAAGTTCACAATGTCGGCGTACCATGGATGTGAGTCCCTCATTAGGAGCAGCATGTCGTCGCGTAGGAAATCATTGATGGGTAATTCCTGCAGGTTAGTGAATTGTATACGCGACAAATGATCTCGCCACGGAATTTTCTACTCCTTTCTTATCACGGATTTCTACATCAAACTCTTGGAGTAGAAGAACCCATCGTATCAAACGAGGTTTAGCATCCTTCTTATTGAGCAAAAACTTTAAAGCAAGCATGATCGGTGTAAACAATGACTTTTGCTCCAACCAAGTAGGATCTAAACTTATCAAAAGCAAAAACAACAGCAAGGAGCTCTTTTTCAGTGGTAGTGTAATTTAACCGAGCTCCACCAAGGTTTTGCTTGCATAGGAGATTGCATGATGCTTTTTATCTCTAGTTTGGCCAAGAACAGCCCCCACAAGAAAATCACTAGCATCACACATTATCTCAAAAGGCAGCGTCCAATCGGGGGTTGGATAATTGGCGCCGAGATGAGTGCATTCTTAAGGGTAGTGAAAGCAGTCATGCATTCATCAAGAAACTCAAAGGGTGCATCCTTCGCAAGCAGATTTGTAAGGGGTCTAGCAATTTGAGAGAAATCTTTGATAAAACGACGATAGAACCCCGCATGTCCTGCAAAGCCGCGAATGCCCCTAACATTCACAGGAGGTGGAAGCTTTTCTATAACTTCTAATTTAGCTTTGTCCACCTCTATCCCCCTTTCGTAAATCAAATGCCCCGTAACTATGCCTTCTCTAACCATGAAATGGCATTTCTCCCAATTGAGCACTAAATCATTTTCTTGACAACGTTGCAAGACTTTGTCTAAATTTTCTAAACAATGATCAAAGGTTTTTCCATAAACAGAGAAATCATCCATGAATACTTCCATAATCTCTTCGATCATGTCGTAAAAGATAGACATCATGCAACGTTGAAAAGAAGCATGTGCATTGCAAAGCCCAAAAGACATTCGTCGATAGGCGTAAGTTCCATAGGGGCATGTGAAAGTGGTTTTACTTTGATCGTCGGGATGGATGGGGATTTGATGATATCCTCGAATACCCATCAAGGAAACAAAAGAAAGAATTATTTGCCAGCTGCTCCAACATCTCATCGATGAAGGGCAGCGGAAAATGATCCTTCTTTGTAGCCTTGTTAAGTTTTCGGTAATCTATGCACATCCTCCATCCCGTGACGGTGCGTTGAGGGATCAACTCATTTTTGTCATTATGGACGACCGTCATTCCTCCTTTCTTGGGTACAACCTGCACCGGACTCACCCACTCGCCGTGTGGAACAGATAGATAATGCCAGCATGTAAAAGTTTTAAGACCTCCTTTTTAACGACCTCCCGCATCGCATTGTTCAACCTCCTTTGAGGTTCCCTAGATGGTGTACTATCGGGGTCTATGGGAATGCGATGGGTGCACAGAGCGGGCTGATTCCCTTGAGGTCTCCAAGCGAGTACCCAAAAACGGAGTGATGTTTTTCTAGCACGGCTAAGAGTTTTGCGCTTCCTCCTCCGAAGCTTGTTACTTATGATGACAGGGGTTTCGGGATTTCCGTGAAGAAAACGTAGCGCAAGCCTCGGTGGAAGAGTTTTGAGCTCTACGGGAGGTGGCGTAGGTGTAAAAGTTTCTGGCAGCTCAAAAGTTTCCGCCGAATCATCCTCTTCCAAAATGAAATCAAGAGCATCTTCATCCAAGGATGATTCGGGGTTTTCATGAGGAAAAATTGCCATAACCTCCTCCATGCATTCTTCTTCCACAAGCGGCTCCTCGGCAAAAGAGTTTTGTGCATGAATGATAGGAAGAGAAAAAGTTTTCTTGCCGAGGGTGAAGTCTAAGGTTCCTCGAAGGTGATATCCCTAAGAAAAGCTTTTCTATGGGATGACCGACCAAAACATCGAAATCCAGGATTCCGAAAACGTGAAAGTCCAAGGAAACCTCTCGCTTCATTACGCTTAATGCAAACATCTCTAATGATCCCCAAACTCTCAAAAAATTGCCCCGTGAGGCTTTAAGGAGTTTGTCGAAGGTGCCCATGTCTCGTTTCCAAATAAAGTTGAAGCAAAAGATTCGGACATGATGTTGGCACCTACTAGAGGATTATAGAGAACATCTACCATTACTCCCCGAATTGAGCCACGAATGGTTGATCTAGGATGATCAAGTCGAAGAACTTCCGAAGAAAGTTCGTTTTCCATCAACCATTCATCGCTCATGATTGCTCGTCAACTTCCGAACAGTTTTTAAGAGAAGAGATTTTTCAATAGGTTCGGGGGTTGGTGCAGGGAGTGCTGGTTTCTTTTGATAGGAGTAGTTCAAGGTGTTTCCAAAATCTTCAAAAATTTCTTCCTTGAACTCAAATGGGAAATCAAGAGGTTCATCTTCCTCTATCATTGTTCTTGTGTTAGATGAGGACTCGAGTGCTAGGTGCTCCATCATGGGCACCAAGTGTTGTGTCTCTTGCACAACGAGTTCCTCATCTTCTCGACTCCGCTCTACGAGTAAGTCAGCGGAAAAAGGTGTGTTTTCCACAATTCGATCCAAAAGTTCGTGTGCTTCCGCTATGGTCTTATGAGAAAAGATCCACCCGCGGCCGTGTCAAGATAAAGTGCGGTATCGTTGCTCAATCCCGAATAAAAGTGTTGTAATAAAACGGGTTCGGGAGCAATAATTCTGGTCCTGAGTCCGTTAGAGAACAGAACCGAATCCATGACGCACTTAAGGTTTCCTTTTCTTCTTGTCGAAAGCCTATTATTTCCGCTCGTAGAGAAGTGATACGAGATACGGGGAAGAATGCTAGACAAAATTTGTCTCGCAATTCTTTCCAATCACCGTTCACTCTCTTAGCGGTGTAAGTGTACCATTGCTTCGCCTTCTCATTGAGAGAGAAGGGAAACAACTTCCACTTCAATGTTTCTTGTGTCATGCCATGGATCAATCGGCATGAACACAAACGTTCAAACTCTCGCAAGTGTTCATAAGGATTTTCATGTTTAAAACCCGAAAAGGATAAACCTCTAATCATCGAAATGTAATCGGGGAGAACTCATAGCCAGGTGAAGAAATAGGTTGTGATGATGATGGTGGCTCTAAGAGTTCACCCCGTGGAGTGGAGAAAGATTGGATGGTTGGGTGTGACTCCATGATATGTTTTTGTGAAATTTTGAATGTAAGGAAAAAAATAAAAACAGAACGGTAAGTAAGATAGATTACGAGGGCAAACCTGATTCGTTACAAAGATAACAACCGTTCCCCGGCAACGGCGCCGTAAATGCTTGTTGGTATTTCTTACGTCACGAATAAATCCGCAAGCGCACGGAATACCGTTGTAGCACTTCACCCGGAGTATTCCAAGGTATCGTATTTATATCCGCAGGGAACAGAGTATTTCTGCAACAAGGTTAGTTTACCCAAGGACAACCAAGACAACGTAGCAAAATAGGGTCGAGAGGGTGACTCCTATCTATTTATCCTTTAAAGGTAGACGAACGCAAGCTAGACTTGTTTACTTCGGGCACCGTCTTAGGCTTGGTCCGCAAGCCACTCCGGTCTACGAAAGCTCTACTATGTACCCGAACGTGGAGGGTTCCTTTGGATGACAGGGCTGTCACTTCCTGCCACCTACCTCTACAAACCGTGGGGCACACAGCAAACAAAGGCGATCTCCGGCCTAGACACCACGTCTATGCTATTGACCGCTACTCTAGCCTCGGCCTAGAACCGAGTTCGGAAAGCTAGAGCACTTCTTGCGAAGCGATGATCCCGTAAACAAGTATAACAAGAATTACGTCTAACACAAAGATATGTCACGATAGATAAGTAGATCACCACGTATAAATCACCAAAAAGAGTGTTTACACGCCAAGGTAAAAGAAAAGGAAATACTACTCCACTTTACAAAAGGGAGGAACACTCCTTCCTCTTCCTTGCCCTCTCTCCTATTCTACTAAGATACAAGAGGCCCTTGGCCTAAGGATGAGGGTTTTGTCTTGTATCTTGATGTTGGTGGTGTGTTGAGAGAGGGGGTGTAGCCCTTTATTTATAGCCTTGGAAGGTCGGCAACTTGGAGGCGGTTCCGGACGTCGGTGGCATTAATTGCAGGTGGAACCGACCTCCGGACGTCGGTGACAAACCGCCGGAGAAAGATGGGACAGGGGGCCCACTCGTCGGTTCGGCCGAACCCACTAGGGTGGTTCGGCCGAACCGGCCTGGACTCCCCGGGCTTGATTCTTCTCTCGGTGCCTTCCTCTGGCTGTGTAATGGCCCAATCCACTTGCTTGGTTTGATGTTGAGGCTCTGTTTTGTGGTTTTGGGTTTTTGGACTATATTCTTTAGTCCGGGGAAAATCCGTCGATTGCAAAGTCCATGTTTCGTGCATGTTTTCCCTGTTTTCATATGAATTGCACCTGCATTCATAATTTCACCAAGACTAGTGGAATTTGTTAGAAATAATCCCTATGTCTATTCTTGGTGATGGTGTTTGATTCAAAAAGATGCAACATGTTGACGGTAAAATTGGACCATAAGGACCGTCAACAGTTGGAATTAATCAAGGATTATGAGTTGGAAATCCATTATCATCCGGGTAAAGCTAACGTGGTTGCCGACGCTTTGAGTCGCAAGGATCAATGCAATCATATTACCGGTTGTTCTATGGAAAACTCGGAAATTTCGGATTCTAGTGAACCGAGTCTTCGAGTCATTCCCTATGGTTCGCTATATAATCTAGCTCTCATTCCTACCCTTCGTGAGGAAATTATTGAGGCGCAAAAGAAGGACGAAGGTATGGAATTTATTCGGCAAAAGATTGAGAAAGATGAAGCTACATGTTTCCGACAAGATGACAATGGTGTACTATGGTTCAACCAACGTCTCGTTGTTCCGAAGGATATGGAATTACGGAAGAAAATAATGGATGAGGCACATTTGTCTAAATATTCCATACACCCGGTAGCAACAAGATGTATCGCGGCCTAAGAGAAAAGTTTTGGTGGACACGCATGAAGCGTGAGATTGCACGGTATGTGGCCGAGTGTGATACTTGTCAACGAGTGAAAGCCGACCACTTGAGAAAAGCCGGATTATTGAACCCGTTGAAAATTCCCGTTTGGAAGTGGGAGGACATTGCTATGGATTTTATAGTTGGATTGCCTCTCACATCAAAGAAGCACGATTCAATTTGGGTTATTGTGGATAGGTTAACTAAGTCCGCACATTTCATCCCCGTCCATACTACCTACAATACCAAGAAGTATGCCGAGCTATACATCTCAAGAGTGTTATGTTTGCATGGAGTACCTAAAACCATTGTTTCCGATCGAGGTCCGCAATTTGTATCTCGCTTTTGGGAGCAATTGCATTCTTGTCTTGGTACCACCCTCATTAGAAGCTCCGCATATCACCCTCAAACGGATGGACAAACCGAAAGACTGAATCAATATTTGGAGGATATCTTGAGAGCATGTGCTATGGAAAATAGAGGAAATTGGGATGATTGTCTTCCATTCGCCGAATTCTCGTACAACAATAGCTATCAAGAGAGTTCGGGAATGTCACCGTTTGAAGCGTTGTATGGTCACTCTTGTCGTACACCTCTAAATTGGTCGGAAGCGGGAGAGAGAACTACTTTCGGTCCCGATCTTGTCACCCAAGCCGAAGAGAAGGTTCGACAAATTCAAGCCAACATGAAAGCCGCACAATCTCGTCAAGTGAGTTACGCTAACAAGAGGAGACGCCCCTTGGAATTTGAGAAGGGAGATCACGTTTATCTTCGTGTCTCTCCGAATAAGGGCGTATCTCGGTTTGGAATTAAAGGAAAATTAGCACCCCGCTATATCGGACCCTATCCGATTGTGGAAAAGCATAGCGCGGTTGCTTACCGATTGCAATTACCGGAAAGTCTTGCTCGAGTGCACAATGTGTTCCACGTATCTCAACTCAAGAAATGTTTGAAGCGTCCGATAGATGTGGTCATTTCCGACACCGATCAACTAGAAGAAGATCTCTCCTACCTCGAATACCCCGTCCGGATTGTTGATCAAAACGACCGGGTAACTCGCAATCGCACCATCACCTTTTATAAAGTGCAATGGAGTAACCACACCGAAGAAGAAGCAACTTGGGAACAAGAGGATTTTCTAGAGAAGAATTTTCCCGAGTTCCTCGCGTCACACAAATCGGTAAATTTTCGCACTCCCTCTCCTTAATTCGTAGCGATTCTCGGGACGAGAATTTCTTTAAGGGGGAGGGCTGTGACATCCCATGTCACGATTAAGGCTAATCCCGTAGTTAGTACCCTAATCACCTCACTAATGAAGTACTAATGCTAACTACCCAAAGGAAAAGAAGAAAAATAAAAAGGAAAAAGGAAAAACCTACTCCTAAACCCTAGCCCTAACCAAAATGCAAAAATCATAGAAACACTACCCACATATTTTTGCACCACTGGATTGCTCATGTAAAAAGATGAATTTACAATATTTTTACCAAATTTTTGAACAAAGTTTTGAACGCCCAAAAATTCAAATTCAAATCTGAAACACTGCTACTTGTGAATTTTGTATGAATTTTTGGAAGCAAGTTTAGCACTTCAAACTAAAAGATGAAAATTAAAGCACATCATTCTGGAGCTCCCCATATTTTTGGTTTTATTTTTGGAGCATCGGAAGTATGAATTTTAGGCGAATTACCAAACTGTAGATTCAAAATCTAAATTTTGACCCCGAGCTACGGTGCCCACCGGGCAATGGCGACCGGACCGCCGGTCCGGCCAGCCTGGCCGCCGCCCGGGCGTGCTCCTGCCCCGTCCCATCCGCAGCGCCCTCCCCGAGCGTCTCCCCAACCGTCCGTACCCGCGAACCAACGGGGAGGCCGGCATTGAAGCCGCGCGAACCTCCCCTGCCGGCCGTGCGCCGCCCGTCCTCGCCCCCTTAGCAAACGGCGCCAAGGCCCGCCAACTCTTCGCCACCAATTATTGGAAGCTCCCTCACGCTCCTCGCCGCATCACCGCCTCACTACCTCTCTCACCGCAGCTCGCGCAGGAGAAAAATCGGCCGCCACCGCCATGGACGCCGCCCGAGCTCCTCGCTTCTAGGCGAGCCTCGTCCCTCCCCTATTTCTCCCTCAAGCGAGTGCGCCGGCACCACCTAGACCTCCCCCTCGACCTGGTTCCACTTGGGTGCAGCCGGTGCCGCGAACTTCGAAGAAAGGGTGCCGCCGCCGCCGTCGCCACCGCCGGTCTCCGTCGAGCTCCCACACCCGGTCCCCTTCATCGCCACCCACGCCGACGCCGTCGTTCCCCAAGGTGAGGCGAAGCTTTGCCCCCAACCGCACCTCCTCTCGTCCTCCGTGCGCGGCGCGCGACGCCGCCGAAGTGCCGCCCCGCCGCCGCACCGCGTCGCCGGCGCTCCGGCCGTCGCGCGGACCCCTCGTCGCCACGCACGTGTTCCCCGCACCATGCGCAGCATTTCCCCCAAAGGCCGGAGCATGAGCTCCAGCGCAGCGTCGCCGCGAGCGAGCTCGCCGGCGCCGGCCACCGTCGCCGGAGCGCGCGCCGCCTCGCTTTTAAAAAAATCGCCCGATGGCATTTTCGTAATTAGGTCCGAACTTCATTCGAGTTTGAAAAATTCATATCTAGCGTTTGAATCGTCCAAAAATTACAAACTAAAATGTTTTGGAAACTAGAAGACCTGTACTTTCATAAAAGAAACATGAACTCCTCAGATCTGGTCATTTTCACATTTTTATAAAAATGACAAAAGTCAACCCCTGAAAACTTAACTAAGCCATAACTTTAAAAATATAAATCCAAATTAAAAGCCACTTGGCCAAAGTCTTCACCGTGACACACATGAATTTTTAGCACTGGAAGATCTACATTTCATTTCATATTTTTCAAGTTATTACATTTCTTGCATTCTCTGTATTTAATTTTTAATTAATTCTGTATAAATTATTTTTGCATGAAACTTGGCAATTAATTTCCTTTTGGTACTGTACATATGTAGAAAATCCCATTTTAAATGTGGAGCATGTTAAGTAATGATTTTTGCAAACCCTAGATCTAAATTTCAAAGGGGTTATTTTCAGCACGTGCATAAATGGTTTTATATCACTAAAATTTATGTTCATGCATGTTTATGTAATTTCTACTGTTCATTATGTCCTTTAGCACCTCATGGCAGGTTTAGTCAAAAGGTTTCATGTATTTCACGTATGTATGAATTTTGAAATCGAATTTCTATCTTAAAAGGAAATCGTCATCGCATGTGATGTTAAAACACATAAGCCTAGATTTCTTCGTTTTGTATTATAGAAACTTGCTAAAAATGCTAGTACTAAACCTACACTAACCACAGCACTCATGTCTATGCATCAAGTCATTACTCGTTATATGAGTATGGTTATGCTTGTTCATGTAATTTGGGTCTCGTAAAAGAAAACACGAGGCATGTTATGATTGCTAGAGTTTGAGCGAACCAACTTTTGATTAATGTGTTCATATGTATCTTTACAAAACAGCACACATGCATTACCATATTCATCACCCTTGTATGCATGTTACTTATGCATTGCATTTCATCCTCTAGGTGACGACGTCGAATTAATTCCGCCGGAAGAAGCCGTTGCTACTCTCAACGCTTGTGGAGCTAGTACTAACTTCGATCACTCTCAAGGCAAGCCCCGGTGCATTCCTATTATTTGAAATGTCTTTCTTTTATCACTATATTAAGGATGATGAATGTGCATTTAAGTTTAGGCGTTGATTGGAAATCCACATGCATAAATTCCTATATGTCCTATGTCGCTTATGTGTCATATCCTCGTTAGAAGTGCTATGCTATGTTTTTGGAGTCAACGATAGATTTAGGGATCTCACTCATGGCTTATGACTAAATGTGAACATGATGAATTTGGTTTAAAATTGAGAACACCCCATTGTGGCTCCGCGAACAAGTTTGAGTTGTGTACCACTTGCATACCTTTCTTATGGGAATTGGTAAACCTATGTAGCTTGTAAGTTGTAAAGTGAGCCGGATATCTCACCGACCCGGAGGTGATGTGTTTGGCACGGTGGTTGCACGGGTTGAGGACCGTTGGAGAGTACATGGGTTAAGCCTTGGGCGCGTTGTTGAACGGTCGCAAGGGGACGTGTACTCGGGGTCGGTGGCCCCGTGTTTTACTTTATGATGAACTCGCGAACGGTGGCCATACGTGTTCTTAAATGATGCGTATGTCGTGCATTTGGGTTCTTTCCTGCAGGATTAATAATTCGATAATTATCGCCGTTTCCTCTCGGTTAATGAGTACCACTTGTTTCGAGCAGTTTACAATGTGTAGTAATGGAAAGAGATGGAAGAGCTTGCTGTTTTATATTGATATTAAATTTGTATTGCAAACTCTTGTATTGTTAGTATGCTCACTAAAGTTTCCTTACGCAACAACCCTATTAACTTGGCTAAGTAATAAAATTGCCAACCTAATTAGCATAGGTGCTATTTATGCAAAATGCCAAGTTAAACCGGTCAAGCCCCATGCATCTAGGAGTCGGTCTTAGATGGCCAATTTGACGGGTAAGACTTGCGGAGTATGTTAGATACTCGGGCTTTCCCACTACATGTTGATTACGGGTTTTCCGCAAGCCGGTTTTTGTGATTGTTGTGGTAAGGTGGTTTGGGATGGAGAAGAGCCCAAAGAGTGGACCATTGAATGGGTCCCTAGTTCTCCGACCTATGATGAGTGAGCCGTGGCCTAGGCCGGCATGGTTTATTTAAGTTATCTATGTATCGTCGAGTTATGTATTTCGCTTCCGCACTTTAATTTCGAACAAAGATCATGGCTATGTAAGACTTAATTTCGAACCTAATGTATCTTTTATTCGAACTCTATGTTGTAATCAAGACTTAATTATGTAACCTTGCAAATCGTGTATGTTTGTTAATGTGATGCTATGTATGGTTGCTTCGTCAATCATCTCCCAAGGCGATCCGTACCACACTTAACTATCTTTCGGGATAGGGGTGTGACACGGAAGTAGAACCGCCGGAGGTCGAGGTCGGGCGCCATCCCCGGAAACCCTCGCAGAGAGCAACGAAAGTGCTCACCTGGTGGATCCCATTGGGGTTCGGATGCTCGGAGCTCCAGCCCGTTCTATAACATCATTGGCCGTAGGAAATCGTTCCCCGACGTCCCCGAGGCCACGCTCGTGGAAATGCGGGAACGAGACCACGTAGCCTTAGGGAGGCTCCGGATGAGACTCGTTGCCGGGATCCTCCACCATCGGTCGGGACCACGCTCGCGCAGCAGGCCTTGCGCCACCGGGCGGTCAAGCTCGGCCCTCGTCGTCGTGGATCGGGTCCAGGTCGACATCATTAGGGCAAAGGAGAAAAAGCTCGGGAACTTGGAGGGCGAAGGCTAGGGCGAAGAAAGCGAAGACTAGGGCGAAGAAAGCGAAGGCTAGGGCAAGGAAGGCAAACGCAGGGAAAGCAATGGCTCGTGGGAGCCAAGGGACCCGGCGTGCGACGGCTTAAATAGGGATCCGCATCGGACGGCCGCGACCCTTCAACTCCGCAGCGGGCCCCACGATCGCCACTACCCCGGTAAAATTTCTTAAACTCCCTCACCCCGATTCTCACGCCGCCACCTGCAGGTATGCGGCCCGGTAGCCCGTACTAACTACGCGGGTCCCACCACTACCAAGAAGAAACCGACACCGTGCTGCGTGGGCCCACCACTACACGCCATCGACGGATAAGGACACGCCTCGATCCCCGAACCATGGAAGCCGAGACGGTGAAAATCCCACGCTCCTCTCTATACCTTTTGTCCTTTCGTATTCTCTCATCTACCGGCGAGAGACGGAAAGGGCACACGCCCCGAGGGAGCGGTTCGACCTCCCACCAACTTCCTTCAAGGTCGAACGCTCGACCTCGGAACTCGACCAACCGAGGCTCGACCTCGAAGGTAAGCGGGGATAAGAGGCTGAAACCGTGTCGACGGCCCCACCCTCGCCGAGGTTCGAAGGCCGGCCCAATCGAAGGGGTTCGACGGCCGCCTCGAGCAAATATATCCCGAGCCGGGGAGTGACGTCGATGGGTCCACCTAGCGGCCGCGCAATGGGCATCGACCGACCCGTTCGAGTCCCGGTCGACCTCGACTAAGGGGAGTCTCATTGTAGAGAGACATCGAGCCCCGAAACCCAGCCGAACGGTTTTGGGTCCCAATCGAGGGCGACCGCACGGATTTATGGAGTCGACCCCCGGCGGGCCCGACGGAATCTCCTCGACGAGAAACCGCGACTCCACTCGAGCTTTTCCCGTTATCGAGCTCTCCGAGCCCCGCGTGCCGGCCCTTCCGGGCGAATCGTGGACCTGCTCTACCCTCCGTCGTACGAACGCGACGCGGACGGGGAAAACGACTAAGACGAAACACCTCTCGATCGGCTCGTCCGCACCGTGCGGAAGGCTCGGGGCCGGCATCGCGAACACGAGGTCCGATGGCGGGACCGCATCACGATAAACGACTCGGCCGGAGCATAAGTCCACGACTTATCCCCCGGCTCGGGGCTACCGTCCACCGGACGCGCTCGCGCACCCGACGGAGAAAACACTCCCAACGAGGAACACACGGAGACAACCCTTACCTCTCGTAAAGACCCCCGGGCGAGTCCTTGACTCACCCGAGGGCTCGGGGCTACGGTCGGGGAAAAGATTAACGCCGCCACGTGACGGCGTCCGGATCCACTTAGTAGAGGATTAGCATGGCGACATAATCCCCGGAGGCTGGGCTGCACTCGCGAAAGTCCGCCGGGAGACGATCCCGGCGTTTTACTCGCGGACGTCCGCCTCGCACGACCTTGGCGCCCTGGTCGGGGAGTTCCGTCCCGCACGACCTTAGACGCTCAACCCATGGTACTCGAGTACCATACTCGAGCTCCCACTCGACCTCGTGACTCGACCACCAACCGCATTAAATTCCAATCGCCCGGCGCCCACGTGGGCGCAACTCGGGAATCATTGGAGAGAGGCTCGAGCCCATCCCTCCTGCCGCCACCTGCTCCCGTCGAGTGCACACCGACGGGACGTCCCGTTCTCGTGGCTTGGCAGGAGTTCGCGTGGACCGCAGGCTCCGGGAGGAACCGCCGCCTCGCGACGTACGGGCGTACGACCCCCGTCACGCCCGTCGAACGAGTGTAGCTCAAGGTCGAGCTCGAGCTACTCCCCGTCCCGCACGACCTTCCCCTACAAGCTCGAGTCGCGAAGAGAACTACTCCCGTACCTCAGCCATATCCGAACCATCATTACGCTCGTCGAACGGGTATGGCTTGTCCAAATCCAACCACTCGTGAACAGCGCCACCCGCAGCGCCCCGATTGCGGAACACTCCATCTTGGTACTCGTCGCTACGAGAACGACGCGACCGCCCGATCAACCGGACGAAACGTACGACAAGAAGACCGATTGGACGACATCGAAGCTCGACTAATCTTTTTCTCTCTCTCTTGTAACTCGGGTTCCACCCCCGTGACTATAAAGGAGTGCGAACCCTCTACACACGAGGACGACCGAGCGACGAACACACACACACGGTACAACGAGCGCGCGACTCGTTCCCAAGATACCAAAGAACGCACCACGCTTCGCGCGGGACTTGGAGCACGCTCCTGTCCCCCGCTTCTGTATTCGCATTTTCCCTCTTGACGCAAGTAACACGACGCCGCGACACCCCCTCCCCCCGCCGGACGTAGGGAGCTCTCCCGAACCAGCCTAAACCCTTCGTGTCTTCCCTTGTGCACCATCCGGCCTAAAACGCGTGATCCCCGGGACAAATTCTACAGCCGGTGGTTCGAACACCGACACCACCTCACCCTCTCGCCCCGTTGGGGATAAAAAGGCCAAGCCGCGCTCTCTCTCTCGTTCGAATTTCCGGAAGCGCCACCCCCAACCGCCTTCCCTATGCCTCGTCGTTCGGCCGCCTCCGACCTCTCCCCGGCCAAGCCGTCACCACCCATGGCTCCGCACAAGTCCCACGAACCTCCCCATGGCCACGGCTCGCACCAAGTTCCCTCCGTTCGTGAGATCAAAGCTCATCTTCACCAGGACACCAAACCGGGTCGCCATGGCCGCCCGATAAGCCGTCTCGTCTTTCTTCTCTTCCCGGAGTGCGCAACGGTCTACCCTCCTTTCCAGGGCACTCACCGTCGAGTTTCCCTTACGGGTTCGCGGCAATTTCGCCATTCTTCCACAGCTCCGGGCGCCGCCGCTCGTACCTCGGCGATGAGCTCCGGGTTCCCGCCATTCCCAAGACCAACCAACTGCGTGCCACTCCCGCACATGTCCCCGTGAAGCTCCGGACGCAATCCCCTCGTCATTTGGTTGAGTACGGTGAGCGCTAGACGCCGCCGAAGCTCCCATTCAGCCGCCTCTCGTCGTTAGCATAGCTCCAGTCATCTTCCGGGGTGGTTGACCCCACCATCGTGTTCCACGTGTTGAGTTGAGCATGTGGTTACTGTTGCTATCGAGTTTCGTCGCCGTCCGGCCAACTCCGGCGAGCCGCCGCTCGGTTCCGGCCGCCACCCGCCATGGCTGGCAAGCTCGGCTTAGGCTAGGCCGCGCGCATGTCCGGGCCGCACGTGCACTTGGGCCGCCCGCCCATGGACCAGCTCAATTTCGGCCCGAAGTAAGTTGCACTTGTTTTGCGAATTTAATTAATTTCAGATTTTATTCAAACTTCAAATATTCATAGAAAATTCCACAAAAATCGGAAAAATGCCAAACAAAGTTCATTAAATTCATAAGGTTATTTTCTATTTGATTATGTATTCAATTGCCTATTTGGAGAAATAATAATCTCATAGTTTAATCAATCACCTTTCTTTAATTTAGATAATCTATTATTTTATGCTAATTAAATACTTAATTTAAGAAAAGAATTTCTTTAAATATTAGAGATACTGCAGACGAAAGTTTTTGTTAAGTTTGTTTTCCAAAATTAAACATAAACCCCATCATTTCATGTGATCCTAATTTAGTACTTGTATGTGTTATTACATCGCATTAATCGATTATCAATTAGTAATTAATAAACATGATTAATTAATGAACATGATTAATTATTAATTATTAATTACTGAACAGGATTAATTATTACTTGTTAATTAATGAACATAATTAATTACTAATTGTTAATCAATGAACATGATTAAGTATTAACTAATGAATATGATTAATTGTTAATTGTTAATTAATGACCATGATTAATACAATCTTTGCACATCATATCATGTACATAATGCATGCATGGATGTGATTCGTAACGTATTGTTGGTTGACCTAGGTCATGGCGTGATCGAAGTCCCGTCCGTGGTCGAGACAGGAGGCGGAAACTTCGAAGTCGACCAGACACACGAGAAAGGTTACTCCGACACGAATCAAGGCAAGCCCCGGTGCATCCCACCTATGCTTTTAAAGTCTTTCCTTTTATCACGAGTTAATGAGTCGTGATTGTGCATTAGGTTATAGGAATTGCTTGATACCCTAGATGCATGAGTAGGACTCCTATGAGTTATTACCTTATGCTTGGTATGATGAGTTCGATAATCGCTAAGCTTATGTCATAGGGAATCGGTAGATGTCCGTGACACCCCTACCCCGAAGAATAGGGTGATGTTCCTCAAGATCTTATCGGGAGATGGTTGACGAAGCAACCATGCATAGCATCACACACACGAACATACACGAATTGCAAATTTACATAAATAAGTGCATTATTACAATTTAGGTTCAAATTAAAGAGAGTACATAGGTTCTGAAATTTAAGTTACATAACATGTTCCGAGTTCGAAATAAAGTGCGAAAGCATTAAACATAAACTCAATGATTAATAGATAGCTAAGTAAATCATGTCGGCCAAGAACATGGCCCACTCTTCGTGAGTCGGTGAGCTAGGAACCCATTCAATAGACCATTCTTTGGGCTCCTCACCTTCCCACACAACCTTGCCACAACAATCACAATAATTTGCTTGAGGGAAACCTGAAAACAACAATTGTGCAAAGCCCGAGTATCTAACATACTCCGCAAGTCTTACCCGTCAAAAGGTTATCTAAAACCAACACTTAGCATGCAGGGGGCTGACCGGGTTTACTTGGCATAAATTGCATAAGACAGCACCTATTATGTTCTATGCAATATTTTATCCATTGCCGAATTAATAGGGTTGTTGCATAAACATAACTTTAGTGAGCCTTGCTAACAACAAGAATTTGCAATACAAATGTGAATCCATAAATAACAGCAAGTATCATTATCATCCTCGCATTACTAATCATTGCAATCTGCTCGAATCAAGTGGGCCTCATTAACCGCGAGGTGGGCGGTGATATATATCGATTTACATCCTGCAGAGAAAACCCAAGTACACGACATACGCATCATTTAAGAACACGTATGGCCACCGTTCACGAGTTCATCATAGAGTGTGGCGCGGGGCTACCGATCCCGAGTGCACATCCCCCTTGCGACACATTCAACAACATGTCCAAGGCTTAACCCATGCACCCTCCAGCGGTCCTCTAACCCAACCTCCGCCCTACTTACACATCACCCGTGGAACGGTAAGGTATCCGTCCCCCTCTATGACTCACAAGTTACATAGGTTTACCAATCCCCGTAGAAAGGTATGCACTTGGTACACAACTCAATACTTGTTCGCGGAGTCACAACGATAGGTTCTCAATTTTCGCAATTTTCAACCAGGAGTGAAGTATAAGCTTATCCGAGTGGTCCAAATCCTATCGTCGACTCCAACATAACTCTAAGCATAGCATTTCTATCGAGGGTGACTCACATAGACTACATAGGTCATGTAGGGATTTATGCAAGTGGGTTTCACATCAACTCCTATACTTAATGCACAATACAATATCCTTATTTATTGTGATTAAAAGAGAAGACTTTTAAAACATAGGAGTGCACAAGGGCTTGCCTTGGGCTTGATCGAAGTTAGTAGCTTCACTAAAATTAAGATTAACACCGGGCTCCTCCGAAGCGTTCACTTCGTCTTCGTTGCCTAATTGAATGAAATGCGTTCCGTAAGCGTAAATGCATACAAGGGAGATGCATAGAACTTCATTCATAAACATGAATGAAAATGCGTTGCTCGTGATCATGTCATGCTCATGGATAAATTAAAATGCTCAAACTCGTGCATGAAATGATAACTCGTAGCACAAACAAGTAAAGCTTCTTTTATATAAAACCTAGCAACGTTGCTATGTGAACCTATAAGAATCAATAAATGCTTGACATGAACAAGATAAATACTGTGGTGACAGTCACATTAATTTACAGAGATAAATATTTAATAAAATTTTAAGCTAGTTCATTTTAATTCCTAAGGAATAAATAGATCTAGCTCTATTATCACATGTAAACTATAAGTGAAAAATATAATCTAACTACAAATGACATATGAGAAAATGATATGGTAATTTGTGCTTACTGAATATAAGAGTATAATATTCTGGATGAACAGTACCAGAGATGAAAATGACAATAAATAATTATCTTATATGTATATAAGGCATTATTCCTATAGAATCTCTAGTCTAGTTTTAAATTAAACAAATCAATAGTAAACTTTATACTTATGATGCTCAAACTTTTTCATGAGAATAACCAGTCACGTATTATGTAATAAACAGCAGTAATGCAAAGTACCATGAAGAAATTCCTAATATAAAAATGATAAGAATTTATTTACTAAAAACAAGAGATGATGCAATGACTTTAAAAATATACAACAAATGAAGATGTGCATGTGCAGAGGCTTCATACATGCCATGAGTGATTTAATGGCCAAGTTTCACGCTCATATGATTTATATATATTTATTTATGAATTTATAACTCTTAAAAGGGTTCAACTTTAGGGAATTTTTATAAATATGAAAACAGTGAAAACTTAGGTGCTCAGCCTATTTTTTGGAAAGAGGGGATTGTTATGAATCCAACAAAAATTAGTCTTATCTTTTTGGCCTTGTGGTTTGTGAGATATGATTTTTTGAATAAAAATGAAAGTTCAGTTGTATCTACGAATTTGCCATCGGGTAGTTATGACTTCACGAGTAATTACGAGATTTGCCACTGTCGCGATTTTTACTGCCTCCAGGTGCGACGGTGCTTGGAGACGGGGAAAAATGAGATTTCTGGCCAGATCCTTCGACACAAGGGAGGGGAAAGAGGTCAAATCTGTTGGTGATTGAGTTTCGCATGTTTAGGAAGGAAAATCAAGCGAAGAGGCTCACCGGTGATGGATAATTTTGCGGTGGCGCCGGATGTGTGCGACGAAGAACTCGATGCATGATTTTGCCAAATACTCCGCGCTCGGTGCACGGATTCGAGTGAGATTTGCTCGACAGCTTAAGCACACCGAGGCGCACCTTCGCTTCGTGGTGGGTCGCGATGAGATGCTTGCGTGGTGGTGGGGCGTCAAGCTACAAGGGAGGCACGACAATGGCGGGTGGCTCGCCCTTGCGTCCGGAAAGAGAGGGAGCAGGGCGCATGCAGGGGGTTGAAGGCCGGGGCGCTGGTGCTGCTGGCCTAGTGCCGAGCCGAGGGGTGGGGGAATGCCGAGGCGAGAGCTCCGCTCGCTGCCGTTTTGCGAGAGGAGATGCGCGGGCGGCCGATTCAAAAGCGGAAGCGGCAAGGACGGTGGTCGACGGGACGGTGGGTGCGGGTCACGTCCGGGGCAGCTCGCGCATGGCGTTAGGCGGGCAGGTTTTGGCGAGGCATGGGCGGCGGTCTGTGGAGGAGGATGGCCCGAACGGCCATTGATCCGGCGGTCCGAAGAAGAAAGTGGATTCCCTGTCGACTCAACTGTACCTTCAGTATTCTAGCTAAAAGTCCATGCTACATTGCTCCAAAATTCGAACCAAAATTCCTGTAGCTTCAGCATGATGTGTTCTCCAACTTTGCTTTTGGGGTCAGGCTAATATTCTGATTCCATAATTTTTCAAAAATTCGAGAACAGGGACAGTTTCTGGCATTCAAACGAATTTTTAAGGCATTTAAATGATTGCTAAAAATTCAGCTAAAATACCCTAAATTCTTCTTTTGATACAGCAATTATGATGGTGTAAAAACATTGGCACCCTATCATTGTAATTGTTTATGTGGGTGGGAGTTAGTGTTTTACCCGATTTAATTAATTGATTTCTCTTTTACTTGATTTTTAATTAAGCGATTAATTCTTGGTCAACCTAATTGACAATTTGCATGTGCCATTAGCATAATTACCATCTTCGTGACATGGGATGTCACAATGTCGAGTGGTGGCATACACTACTCGCGAGATATAGGATAATGACTGGTTCAATGTTATACTAAGAAGAATGATAAGAGAAAGATGAGACTGGAAGTGAAGATGTTAACAAAGCTCGAGACCGGACGGGCCCCGTAGGAGAAAGGGCAAGCACATGTGCCTTGCGAGGGCATGGTTTGCAAGGTGGTAGCCCCGTCTCGTGTCGAGTCAAGGACCGTACCGTTGTCGGCTTAGTTGAACAAGTTTGAACGTACCGTACTACATGCTTGGTATCATGGGCCCAACAAGCTGATGTACCCTGCCGCCCCGAGAGATGTAGCGTAGCCAGCTCTCTTTTACCAGCTGTTAGTGAGAGGTTAGTCTCACGGGAGGGAGATGGGTCGGCCACGAAGGAAGTCGTGGAGTCGCCATACTCCGGGGAGTTTGGAAATGGCTAGTCTTACGTCGAGTGCTAGCGGAAAAAGTTGTCGTATACGACCGGTGTGGTGCGTATACGTCGTGTAGTCGGGTTTTGTCAGCTGGTATAAATCGATTCGAATCGCTGTCCCTCGCAGTAATGAGTACCGCTTGTTTAGCTCGTCACATCGTAGTTAATCAACTGAAAGATGAAGATGAGAGATGAAAGAACGGATGATCGGAAAGGATCTTTTCTTGCAAACTTGATTGCAATAGTTGTAGACTGCAAACCTTGGTTCTAATAAACTCAATGGTGAGCTAAAACATTGAAAGTAAGGATCTATTATTAGTGCTGTTTTCGCAAGAGAGTCAACCCCACAGACCGGAAAGCCTTTACATACTAGGCGTCGGCCATAGCGTGCCGGTTGACGGGTCGGTCTTGATGAGTATTAGAATACTCGGGGTTTGCTCATTATGTTTTCAGGACCCGAGCCATACTTCCACGACTCGTACGGTAGCTTTCCGGAAAAGGAGCATTGTTCCGAGGGAGGTTCCCTCCGGTGGGAACGGATCTCGACGCCGCGAAGGAGAAGGACTCGTGGTGTACGACGGGCTCGAGTACATCACGATGAACGTTTAGTAGTGTTCTGTTGTATAAAGTACAAGTTTCCGTTGCAAGACTCGTAGGTTGTTACTTTACAATAAGGTTTATGCTTCCGTTGTACAATGTTTGTATTTCGAAAACCTGGTTGTACTATACCATGATGTATATATTCGGCTTGTATGAGATGATGAACTGTTGTAACTCGCTTCGCCGAGTGTTCCCCTGTACCGAGTCGTGGGTGTCCCGGAGGGACGTCACAGCTGGTATCGGAGCAATACAGGGGCAACAATACATTGTTTACAAGCTTGTTTTCAAAACTTAACCCGTTTAGCACGTTTAGAGTACGAGAGAGTACATAGCCCATTTAAGGACTTAGAACAATTAGCTTTCTAACGGTTCGAAGTTCGTGGTTTTCTGGGTAGTCACTAACTATTCGTGTTAGTTCGTGCTAACGTCGATCGTTCGACTAATACGGAGTAGTGCATGCATCATCACATTTTGAGTGCTATAATATGAGATTTTGGGTATTAGAACAAGTTAGTATCGTAGTATAGAGTTAGTTTCCTATGGATGGCACAAGAAGAAGTTATGCTAGTGAAATAGAAGGCAAGAAGAACTCTCACACGAGAGGCAATGGAATGGGGAATACAAGATCTTAATCTACGGATGATCAAAGGCAATCAAAGACAGGGGACGATCATGTGTATTTATCAAGGAGCCCATATGAGAGCAAGGGATTTAAAGGGATAGATTAAAGATGCCGAGTATGAATGGATGATATAGTTGAATCTTGGGATGAACAAGTTACCGCTGCCAAAGCAATAGTTAAACAACTAGATACGAGATCCGGTAAAAGACACATGATAAGATACAGGATCTTGAACAAGTCCAATAACTTCCCAAAGAAGAGCGAGAAGGATGGAATGTATGAGCGAGAAGAATCTAGGAGCTAGTCACTAATGCCACTTCGACTTCTCTAGGCCTAATCCGAGCGAGATAACCGGCTAACTACCACTTTGAGCTACCAAAAGTTCTCTTTCCCTCTCCGAGTAATGGCCATTTTTTATTTCTGTTCGGACTTTTCATCTCAACAGAAATTTTTGGATGACAAAATTCCGAGTATTATGACATGACTATTCCTAGTCCGAAAGCCATTCTCCTTCTTTCACTCGATTACATCACGACTTATTTTTCCTTGACATTCTTGAGTGACTTCCAGTGAAGGAGTAATCATCATCCTTTGACCGAGACTAAGTTGTACTGAGAGCTAGTTTGGAAATGGGTGTGTTGCACTTTCAAATTGCCATTTTGCCTTTGAATTGTGCCGGTTCACCCGAGCGCTTCTCTAAGTCAAACATGAGCAATGTGGAAATGCATACTCTATTTTGAAACTAGAAGAGAATCCAAATATAATGTTCTTACGAACGGATGGCGTATAACCTAGGGTACGCAACCGGAAAGAAGAATATTGTCTTGGAAACTCATCGGTGCAATTATCCATTATAAATATCTTAAGCCTATATTTCCTTCAACACACGAGATAGACGAAAGCATTGTCGCATCTTTTGGAAATCCATGTTGTTTCATAAACTCAACCATTTCGAGTTAAATCTTTTGCTTCATCATTGACTTTTACCAACCCCTTATAAATCTCGCGACTTCGATCCCGGCATGAAAGTGATAGATATTGACAACAAACACCACTGACGTTCTAAATTTGGACCGAGGAGTTAGTTTCAATAAGTTTGTAAGTGATGTTGCCTTCATGCTCATTAAGAAGAGAAGGATAAGAAGAGAGCAGCCGGTGAACAAGGAAGTGAGGTACCTTCCAAGTATCGTCCAGCCTACACTTACGCAACGGATCGGAGGTTCGAGCCTATGCCATCGGGTCCCATTTCTTACCAGCCACCTCGAGCATCAGCAATAGGTGTTTTCCAGTTCAACGGTTCCACGAGTCATACCTCTTGAGTATACGTTCCTTATCCTCGACGCCACCATCCGTTGATCATCCATGCTATAAGCTGGTTGTCTTGGACACTTGGCTCCAGATTGTGTCACACCAACGAAACATAATTTTTCAACGCGTCCTCAAAGGAAAGCAGTTGATCAACATATCATGCAAGTAAAAATGATAAGACTGGTCGTGTCAATCTTACCACATCCAAGGAGATTCCGAAAGGGTCACAAGTCATGGCTGATCAAGGTACTACGAGAGATACCGGTGAAGTTGGGTCATAAGGATTATCCCACCTCCTTATAGTCTTAGACGGGCAAGGATTGGATGCGACTCTTGGCATGAAATGGATGAAGTCTCATAAGGCGGTATTGGATATAGATGCTTTTGCGAGTTCACTTGAACTCTCCTTTTTCACGGACGAGATTGTCTTTCCTGGACTTCTTCCCAAGCTATTTTTCCGGTGATCTATAAAAATATTGGTAAAAGTTTGGAAGTCATTCCTGCAGTTTGCGGATACCCTTATGTTTCTAGAGGACTTATCGGGTTTACCACCAGATCGGGCGATACAGTTCAAGATAGAGCTTGAATCGGGGACTGCACCGATATTAAGAAGACCGTATCGGATACCACACGGTGAGTGACGAATTAAAGGTACAAGTCGACGAGTTATTGGACAAGGAATACATCCACCGAAGTTCATCACCCTAGGGATGGCAAGCCTTGCTCGGCAAGAAGAAGAATTAAACATTGAGGTTATGTGCAGATTATCGAACTTTGAATGCGGTGACCATCAAGAATAAGTATCCACTTCCTCGGATTGACATCCTGTTTGATCGGTTGATGGGAACAAAAGTTTTCTCCAAAATAGATCTTCGCTCCGGATATCATGAGATCAAGATTAGAGCGGAAGATATACCAAGGACAGACTTTCTCCACCATATATGGACTTTATGAGTACCTGGTGATATCATGTGGTCTAAACAATGTACCAGCGCACTTCATGTATCTCATGAACTCGGTGTTTGTGCCAGAATTGGATAAGTTTGTCGTGGTATTCATAGACGTCATTCTCATCTACTCCACGTCGGAACGAGGAACATGCGGAACATTTAATGACCGTACTCCAATGTCTAAGGGATCATCGGTTGGATGCCAAATTCGGTAAGTGTGAGTTTTGGCTAAAGGAGGTACCATTCCTAGGTCACGTGGTCTCAGCAAAAGAAGTTGCCGTGGATCCAAGCAAAGTTAAGAAGGTGTTAAATCAGAAGCCACCTAAATCGGTCATACGGATCCGAAGCTTCTCGGGGTTAGCTGGTTATTATAAGATAATTATTCCCAATTTTTCCGGGATTGCCAGGCCAATGACCAAATTGCTGAAAAAGGATAAGAAGTATGAATGGAGCGATGAATGTGAAAAAGCTTTTCGGACATTGAAGAAGTTACTCACAACGAGCACCGGTATTAGCTCAGCCAAAGGTGACCAAATTATTCGGTGTGTCTTGTGATGCCTCAAGCCCAGGACTTGGATGCGTTCTAATGCAAGAAGGCCGAGTAACAGCCTATGCATCTTGACAGCGTAGGCGATATGGGGAGCATTACCCAGCAAATGATGCTGGAATTAGCAGTTGTGGTTCTAGCATTGAAGAGCTGGAGACACTATCTCTTGGAAAGTTTGGTACATCTATACACGGACCACAAGAGTCTCAAATAAATCTTCACTCAAGCAGATCTAAACATACGCCAACGAAGATGGCTAGAGCTGATAAAGAATTATGAGATCGAGATCCATCACCATCCCAGGAAAGCTAATGTCGTAGGCGACGCCTTGAGTCGAAAAGCTCACCGCAACAATCTCACGACTCAGCTATTAAGCTGAAGCACTTGGAAAAGGAAATTAGCGAGCCTAGTCTTCAAATTCTTCCATATGGAGTATTGAGTAATTGGCTCTTATTCCTACCATTCGTGAGGAAGTGGTAACAGCTCAAAAGAAGGACGTTGGTATAAGTCACATTAAAAGACGAATTAAGAATGGTGAAATGAAGTGTTTACAAGAGGATGGCAAAGGTGTCATCTGGTTCAAGAATAGGCTAGTAGTGCCTAGGAACTTGGAACTTGACAAGAAGATGATGGATGAAGCACATACATTTAAGTATACTATTCACCACGGAACCAACAAAATGTATCCAGGATCTAAAGCAAAGATTCGGTGGACAAGAATGAAACGAGAAATAGCAAGGTATGTCAATGAATGTGACACTTGTCGACGAGTGAAGGCGGATCATCCGAAGCAAGCAAGTCCACTCCAACCTTTGAGCATACCTGAATGGAATTGGAAAGATATTAGTATGGATGTCATTATCGTCTTACCGTTAACTTCCCGGAAGCATAACTCCATTTGGGTCATTGACAACGGGTTAACGAGGTCTGCTCATTTCACACATGTACATACTACCTACACGACAAAGCGGTATGCAGATTTATACATTGCTCGTGTACTCTACCTACATGGAGTACCCAAGACCCCCATCTCGGATCAAGGAGCTCGGTTTGTATCCAGATTATGGGAGCGAGTTACATGAGTCCTTGAGAAAGAGATTGATTCGAAGCTCGGTGTATCACCCTCAAACGGATGGATGAGATAGAGGGAAGCAACCAATATCTAGAAGATATGCTTCGAGCTTGTAGCTTGACATACATCCAAGATTTGGAAAGATGCCTACCGAGAGAGTGCTGGAATGTCACCGTTCCAAGCTACGTATGGTCGTAGTCGTCGCACACCCTTAAAATGGTCCGAAAGTAGAAAAAGAGAATAATATTAGGACCAGATCTAGTAAAGGATGCTTGAAGAGCGAGTAGCCTCATTCAACGGAACCTCAAGAGAGCCAAATCAACTATGCGAGATAAGAGATGAAGTTATGTCCCAGAATCTCCTACCAAAGGTGTCCAGACAATTTGGGATCAAAGGAAAGTTAGCTCCATGGCATATCGGACCTTTTCCAATAAAGCAAGATGTGGAGCCATGACATATCGTTTGGAATTGCTAGCACACTTATCGAGAATTCACAAGATGTTCCACATATCTCAAACGAAGACGTGTCCGAAACCACCGATAGACATACCGACGACAAATGTGGAACGAGTTGCAGCAAGATTTACATGAGTGTTCGACACCAAGAATCGATTAACTCGACCTCGAACTACCAAGTTTTATGAGATTCGGTGGAGCAATCACTCGGAAGCTGAAGCTACTTGGGAATAAGAAGACTTCCTCCGATTCAACTAACAAGAGTTCTTTAGTACCATCGCCTAGTCGCTTCGATCGTGAATATCGGAACGAGATTCCTATAAGGGGGAGGGCTGTAACAACCCTAAGAAATCAAAGTGCATTTCATGTCATTCATGATCATGTCATCATGTGCATTTGCAAAAATATTTAATTTTTTGTTATGAAATGCACATAAAAATATCAATTTAACCTAAGTTGAATTAAATTCTTAAAAGAAAATAAATAAAAGTAAATTATGGTGTTTAACATTTTCTGTTGATTAAACATACAAATAAAAGATTTATGAAATTACTCTAAAATTCTTTTATTTTGTAAAAATGTCTACACGAAATAATGAAAGCTTCTCTTTTTAATTTAAACTTGAATTTTTAATCCAAAATTTATTTAGAATTTATACTTCGGCCAATAAGGAAAAAGATTTAAAATGTTTTCAATTCCATCCCTGATTTTTTGCAGAATTTTTCAAGTGCTAGGAATACGTTGTTTAATTAACCGAAAACCGAGAGGGGTTTTGTAAAACAATATCGGAGAAGGCTCAACCGTCATTCTTTTCTTCCTCTCTCTCTCACTGCACCGCCGCTCCGGCAGCAGCCCGGCCACGCGCCCTCCTCCTCCCGTGCCACGCAGCAGCCTCCCACCACCTCACCCTCTGCCCCGTTGGGGATAAAAAGGCCAAGCCGCGCTCTCTCTCTCGTTCAAATTTCCGGAAGCGCCACCCCCAAGCGCCTTCCCTATGCCTCGTCGTCCGACCGCCTCCGACCTCTCCCCGGCCAAGCCGTCACCACCCACGGCTCCACACAAGTCCCACGAACCTCCCCATGGCCACGGCTCGCACCAAGTTCCCTCCGGTTCGTGAGATCAAAGCTCATCTTCACCGGGACACCAAACCGGGTCGCCATGGCCGCGCCTTCAAATTCAGCCTCGCCCGGTAAGCCATCTCGTCTTTCTTCTCTTCCCGGGAGTGCACAACGGTCTACCCTCCTTTCCAGGGCACTCACCGTCGAGTTTCCCTTACGGGCTCGTGGCAATTTCGTTGTTCCTCCGCAGCTCCGGGCGCCGCCGCTCGTACCTCCGCTGTGAGCTCCGGGTTCCCGCCATTCCCAAGACCAACCAACTACGTGTCGCTCCTGCACATGTCCCTGTGAAGCTCCGGACGCAATCCCCTCATCATTTGGTTGAGTACGGTGAGCGCTAGACGCCGTCGAAGCTCCCGTTCGGCCGCCTCTCGTCGTTAGCATAGCTCCGGTCATCTTCCGGGAGGTTGACCCCACCATCGTGTTCCATGTGTTGAGTTGAGCATGTGGTTACGTTGCTATCGACTTTCGTCGCCGTCCGACCAACTCCGGCAAGCCGCCGCTCTGGTTCCGGCCGCCACCCGCCACGGCTGGCCAGCTCAGCTCGGGCTGAGGCGCGCGCATGTACTGGGCCGCACGTGCACTTGGGCCGCCCGCCCATGGGCCAGCTCAATTTCGGCCCAAAGTAAGTTGCACTTGTTTTGCGAATTTAATTAATTTCAGATTTTATTCAAACTTCAAATATTCATAGAAAATTCCACAAAAATCGGAAAAATGCCAAACAAAGTTCATTAAATTCATAAGATTATTTTCTATTTGATTGTGTATTCAATTGCCTATTTTAAGAAATAATAATCTCATAGTTTAATCAATCACCTTTCTTTAATTTAGATAATCTATTTTTTATGCTAATTAAATACTTAATTTAAGAAAAGAATTTCTTTAAATATTAGAGATACTGTAGACGAAAGTTTTTGTTAAGTTTGTTTTCCAAAATTCAACATAAACCCCATCATTTCATGTGATCCCAATTTAGTACTCTATGTGTTATTACATCGCATTAACTGATTATTAATTAGTAATTAATAAACATGATTAATTATTCACTATTAATTAATGAACATGATTAATTATTAATTATTAATTACTGAATGGGATTAATTATTACTTGTTAATTAATGAACATAATTAATTACTAATTGTTAATCAATGAACATGATTAAGTATTAACTAATGAATATGATTAATTGTTAATTGTTAATTAATGACCATGATTAATACAATCTTTGCACATCATATCATGTACATAATGCATGCATGGTTGTGATTCAGTAACGTATTGTTGGTCGACCTAGGTCATGGCGTGATCGAAGTCCCGTCCGAGGTCGAGACGAGGAGGCGGAAACTTCGAAGTCGACCGGCACACGAGAAAGCCGACTCCGACGCGAATCAAGGCAAGCCCGGTGCATCCCACCTATGCTTTTAAAGTCTTTCCTTTTATCACGGTTATTGAGTCGTGATTGTGCATTAGGTTATAGGAATTGCTTGATACCCTAGATGCATCGGTAGGACTCCTATGAGTTATTACCTTATCTTTGGTATGAAGAGTTCGATAACTGCTAAGCTTATGTCACGGGGAATCGGTAGAAGTCGAGTGGTGGCATACACTACTCGTGAGATATAGGATAATGACTGGTTCAATGTTATACTAAGAAGAATGATTAGAGAAAGATGAGAGTGGAAGTGAAGATATTAACAAAGTTGAGACCGGACGGGCCCCGTAGGAGAAAGGGCAAGCACATGTGCCTTGCGAGGGCATGGTTTGCAAGGTGGTAGCCCCGTCCGTGTCGGTCAAGGACCGTACCGTTGTTGGCTTAGTTGAACAAGTTTGACCGTACCGTACTACATGCTAGTATCACGGGCCCGACAAGCTGATGTACCCTACCGCCCCGAGAGATGTAGCGTAGCCGGCTCTCTTTTACCAGCTGTTAGTGAGAGGTTAGTCTCACGAGAGGAAGATGGGCCTGCCACGAAGGAAGTCGTGGAGTCGCCATACTCCCGGGGAGTTTGGAAATGGCTAGTCTTACGTCGGGTGCTAGCGGGAAAAGTTGTCGTATATGACCGAGTGTGGTGCGTATACGTCGTGTAGTCGGGTTTCGCCGACTGGTATAAATCGATTCGAATCACTGTCCCTCGCAGTAATGAGTACCGCTTGTTTAGATCGTCACATCGTAGTTAATCAACTGAAAGATGAAGATGAGAGATGAAAGAACGAATGATCGGAAATGATCTTTTCTTGCAAACTTGATTGCAATAGTTGTAGACTGCAAACCTTTGTTCTAATAAACTCAATGGTGAGCTAAAACATCGAAAGTAAGGATCTATTATTAGTGCTTGTTCTCGCAAGAGAGTCAACCCCACAGCCAGAAAGCCTTTACATACTAGGCATCGGCCTTAGCGTGCCTGTTGACGGAGTCGATCTTGCTGAGTATTAGAATACTCGGGGTTTGCTCATTATGTTTTCGGGACCCGAGCCATACTTCCACGACTCGTACGGTAGCTTTCCGGAAAAGGAGCATTGTTCCGAGGGAGGTTCCGTCCAATGGGAACGGATCCGACGCCGTGAAGAAGGACTGTGGTGTACGATGGGCTCGGTAGATCACGATGAACGTTTAGTAGTATTTTGTTGTATAAAGTACAAGTTTCCGCTGCAAGACTCGTAGTTTGTTACTTTACAATAAAGTTTATGCTTCCGCTGTACAATGTTTGTATTTCGAAAACCTGGTTGTACTTGTACCATGATGTGTATATTCGGCTTGTATGAGATGATGAACTGTTGTAACTCGCTTCGCCGAGTGTTCCCCTGTACCGAGTCCTGGGTGTCCCGGACTGGACGTCACACTGTAATAACTATTTTATCTAATGTAACAGTTTCTACTCGCACACTTTATATGACTATGCAATTGGTGAATGTAGCGTTAATGTATGTGCAATGTACGTTCGCTTCGTCGAATGCCTCCCGATATGATCCTGTGCGACAATCCCTCTTGCCTTGCAAGGTAGGGGTGTCACAGCTGGTATCGAGCCATATCGGGATATGCCGTGCATTAAGGATCATTCTAAAAATCACCAACACGTTTATACGGTGAGGAACGACCTAGAAAGCCCATTTAAGGTCCATAATAGAAGTAGTTGTGGCAAACTAACCCTAGGTTATGCTTTTTAAATTTTGCAACTACGGCCCAGCCCAAGTATGTTTGCAATTTAAATTAGCGCTCCGTGCCCGCGAAAGTAATAATGCGGGACAATGTTGGCTCGTGGCAATCCACGGCGAGGTTCCTTCTATGAACCGGTACTATGTAAAGATGGATGATATTGTGGAATATTTTTTCATAGTTTCTTTTAAATTTGATGTAATGTTTCTGAAATGGTCTTCTGCAGGTACGCTAATCACGAACCATAGATCGTGTAGTTTCCGTGATGAGATCGTGTGTGTGTTGTTCGTGATGAGATCGTGTGTGTGTTGCCACAAAAAAATAAAGCGAGTGGTCGGTTATATATGCCGGTCACGCCCCTTTTGTTTTGGAAAGGACGTAAGTCAAACGACATTCCATGTCATCATTCATGCCATGCATAACTTTTGCATTATACACTTAATTCAAGATGCTAAGAAGATGATCATGAATGACTCACAAAAATTGTGACACAACACATGCAAACAATCTGAAATCGGGCAGAAAAATTTCAACCGATCGGCACTAAAACCCTAACCGATTATTAGTTTCACGAAAACGGGCGTAACTTTCAAACCGTTCACTCAAATGAAATGATCAAATACAATCCGGAAACTTCATGATGTGTACCATCACACAGTCATAATATCCAGAATAAAAGTGGAGTGGAAGTAAGTTAAAAATGCCCTACCCGTGCCCCCTGGCAAAAGGTTGCCAGGATTGTGCCGAATCGCCGGATTGGTAGATTTGGGTACCTCACGAGAATTGCCATAACTTTTGAGTTAGTTATCCAAATGGAGTGATATACCCCATTATGGAAAGCTCATAATATGCCCCACGTTTTCCCTAATATTAAATTTCTCAGGAAGATTCGTTAAGGTTGCCAGATATGCAAAAACAGAGAGCTACTTTTATGTTCCCGGCAATTCCAGAAACCCTGGCAGAAAACGATAGAGTCGGAAATCGCCGTAACTTTTGATCCGCTTAAGCTTTTTACGTGTTTTAGGATGCGTTGGAAAGCTTAGGAAAGTCTCTTGCATCTGGTTATAAGTTTTGGTAATATTTACTGTTCAAATAGAGGCTAAAATAGGTGATAACAGAGGCAGCTTTCGGAACCCGGTTTATGTTGAAAATGTTTAAGTTTCTGTTATTTCACCATTCTGATTAAGCACATTATATTGGCTCTTTTAACACTTTAATGTTAATAACCTTGCTGCTTCAAATGCATTTCTAATCATGATCTATAGATGGACAGCTCATGGCCGAAAGGAACCAGTTGAGGTCCGAGGTGGAAGATCTCATGGGTCGGCTTACGGATGTCTCCGATGACTACTACCTGGCCGAGAGATGAGAACAAGCAGCTGACTGCCCGTATCGCTGAGCTGGAAAAAGAGAATGTTGCTCTGACTGCACGTCTCAAGGAAGTGCAGGACGACCTCGTCTTCAGCGATAACCTGCGTGTTATCGCGGATCGGGCAAAGGACCGAGCTGAGCAGGAGAAAGTGGAACATGAGCAGATGGACACTTTCTGTGATGAGGAACAGATCGAGGCGCTAAACGAGCTGAATGCAGCTAAGACAGCTATTGCTCAGAAGGATGAGACCATCCACTCACAACGAGGCGATTATGCAGTTCCTCTACGGACAGCTCGAGACCGCCCAGGCTAACATGAACCAGTTGTTCACGGAGATAGGAAATCTCCAGCACCGGTTAGCGAGTTACAGCAGCACCACCAGGCATTGCTGGCAGCCCACTGGAACCTGTTGTAGCCACCACCATCGGCGAACAACGGGAATGACGCCACTAGCGATGCTTCCGACGTGAACAACCCGGAAGACACCGATAGTGATGCCTAGACTGCTGGATAGCGCTAAGAAAAACTTGTAAAATTAATGGTAGTGTACTAGGAACTAAAACTAGTGGCTTGTACGTACGTAAGAACGTCGCGGTCGCCGTGTTTTGTGTAGATATGACAGCGTAGCAGGTACGGATAATTAGCTAGACCTAGATAAGTCCGGATGTGTGACCCACACGCTAGGAAGTATTAATATTGCGCGCTTTTGTGTACAAATGGGTTGCAAATCGAAATATATGAACCACTAAGCTGATGTTTAATACATCTACGTTTTTTCCATCATTTTCAGCACCAATGAAATTTTTCCCTCTATGGATGCAATCTGAAATTTTATGTTCAAATCATGTCCTTTAATTATTATCATTGTCTATGGCTCCATAATGCTCGAGACTGATGGTATGATTAAATTGTGTGACAGATGGTGAACTCTCGTCGCACGGTGGATCCTTATGGAGAGGGTGCTTCGTCGCAGCCACCCAATCCGCCACCGTTGACTGCTGTGGAACAACTCGTTCATAATCGGAACGAGATGTTTCGGCTATTCCTGGCAAGCCGAATAGTAATGCCCGGGCAGCAGCTCCTCCACCGTAGCCTTGTCCCACTTCCTATGGGGATTTCTAGGCGACTCAGCCGTCATCATTCTCCGAAGCAAAGGACCCCCGGAAGCAGATAATTTTCTGCATATTGTGGAGTCCAAGTTTGCTCTCCTGAACTGCACCGAGCACCGGAAGACTCGTTTGCCGCACAGCAGCTCCGTGGGTCAGCTAGTGCGTGGTGGGCAAACTACACAGCTGCACTCCCCGCGGATCACCAGGTGCTTTGGCCGAATTCTCGGCAGCCTTCCGTGCACACCACATTCCTAACGGTGTCATGAGAAGGAAGCTTCGGGAATTTGTTGACCTGAAGCAAGGCTCCAGACCTTGTGCAAGAGTAAGCTCAAAAATTCAACTACCTTGCCCAGTATGCTTCTTATCACGCTGACACCGATGAGAAGAAGGGTGAGTGCTTTCGAAAGGGCCTAAATCCGAAGCTGCAAGACCGTCTTGCTCTCTTGAATGGCACTTCAATGAACTGGTAAGTGCCGCTATAGTGCAAGATGTGACACCCCGTGTCACAAAATCAGGTTGTTACTGTACTAAATAGAATCTTGCATATATAAAACATTAATCATCTGGCTAGTCACATGAAATAATAGGTTAAAGTCCTATTAGGGTTTTTATTGTTTCCAAAACCCTAGCTCTTGAGATCTCAAACTTTCTCCAAAGTGGTAACCCCAAATTTTTGCACAATCTGGTAGAACATATCAAGACATGAATTTAGGACATTTTTCTGAAATTTTTGGAGCAGCACAATTTCCTAGAAAAATCCAAACTCGGTTTAAAACAGCACTTGTTCCTGAATTTTTGTAAATTTTTACAAGCAAAATTTGAACTTTTGCCAATAACAAAAGTTGTTCCTCACAATACCATGAACCTCCAGAAAATCTGGTTTGCAAAAATTCCAAACGGATCAAATTCGGTGAGCAATTTACACAAGAGAACATCGGTGGCAGAGTTGTAAATAGAGAGAACCTTCGGACAACAGGGCAAGCACAGGAGCTCGGGGCCACCGCCGGAGAGTGCTCCGGCGTTCGTGCCCATCCCGGCCGGACGAGGCGCCGCCCGCCTGCACAGCGCCGCCCCACGCGTCCGCGATCGCCATGGTCGCGTCGATTTCACGCGAAGAGCTCGGCCGTCCACGGTCGCCTTAAGAGAGGAGCTCCTCGGGTCGCCGCCGTCCGCACCCTAGCCGCCGCCCCACTCGTCCGGACCGACTCCGCCGACTCCTACCGCGTCGGGACCTTCGCCCTAACCCTAGCAAGCTCTCCGGAGCACGAGCCCCCCAATCCCGCAGCGGTTCGGGAGTAATCCCCGATTTCCCCACCAACCCCGCCGGCCGCCATTGTTGGCCGCATTTCCTCTCCGGTGAGCTAGCTTTCAATTCCTCTCGCTAGTAGCATCCCCTGGTTCCAATCTACCTCGTGTAAGCTTGGTTCTGTGTTTGACGCAGCAGCTCGCCGGGAACGCCGTCAAGCCGTCGCGCCGTCCGCGGCCGTCCTCCACCTCCACGTCGGCGCACCGCCACGGTGAGCCTCTCGAGCTTTGGGGCCTCACGGCGCATGTGCGGGAACTCCCTGGTGCTTACCGGCCCGCGCGCCCCTCCTCTCTCGCCTCCACTCACCGCCGGCAGCCTCGCCACGCGCCCGCGCACGGCGCACGCCGCGCGGCTGCCCTGGCCGCGCTCTAATACTTAGGAAATTTTCGAGCGCGCTGGCCGAACCCAAAACCGTGAACGTTAAGGATTTTCAAAAAAATCATATCTCGAGATTTACGCCATGGAATTGAGCGATCCAAAGTGCATTCGAAAATGTATAACTTGTACTACAACATGGTGAACATCAACACCTATGGTTATATAGTAAAAATTAATTTTTGAGTGAGATGAAAATGCTATCGTGACCAATCTGCGTAACAAGATTGCATTTTAAAAATGATGTAACTTCTGGACCCCGGCTCCAAACTGCATGAGCAAGGGCTCTTTGGAAAGTAGATAACTTGTACTTTAACGTAGTAACATAATCCCAGTACTTCATGTGTAGAAAAATAAAGATTTAAGCACTCTAAGATGCTAATCCGTTATGCCTGCGTGACAACTTGCCGTTTTTGAAATTCAATAACTTTTTGAATACAGCTCCAAATGAAACAGCTATAAGCTCGTTGTAAACCTTAAGTTATGTACTTTACATTAACCAGCATGAATCACCTAAGTTCTATAGCAAAATATTAAGATTTGAACGCCTTAAGAGAGCTTCACAATCAGTCGGTCAGCTCAGACTTAGCTAAAACAAATAGCTGAGAAATTGCTAAGATCAAACCGCCTTTTTTCCTTCTCTATTATGCCTAAATGCTTTTCACTCTTACATGGTACAATTAAACATGTCATGATCACGTTTATCTTTTGGGCAAGAACAGTCGTGCATTTATACTAAATGATGGAAAGTTTACCTAATTAGAAGGTTGTCCCCATGAAACTAACCACACTTACCATCATCATGACCATATCATCACCACTCCGAACATGTTTAATTTATGCAAACGGTTTGTTACACTATGTTATTGAGAAAGTTCCATGAACTATATAAATACGAATTCATCCATTACTCATGCACTTCATATGCATTCATATAGGAACCCCGACCAGAGCCGAAGATCAAGGAGGGCACCAACTTGAAGTGAGCGAGTTCGAGTGTGCTGACTACGAGCCGAATCAAGGCAAGCCCCGGAGCATGACCTATGTTTTAAAGCTCTTTTCATTTTCACATACGTCTATGATGTATTGTGCATTTACGTTTAGGAGTTGCTCGGAAACCTAGTTGCACTATATTCCTGTATCCTGTGGTCTTGGTTAAGTACAAGCCTTACCGCTAGTGCTATGCTTAATAATTTCATCGGTAGCAACACCGAGTGATTTGGAGATCACCCGGTCTAGGGATTAAATTTTGGTTACCTCACATGATTAATTGGAGACCGTACGGGGAAGAGCATGTGTAGGATGCGGTGACAAGGTTGGCCCTTGTTCACCATAGCCCCGTATGTGTCGGTCAAGGACCGTTCGTTGTGACTCCGCGAGCAAGTATTGAGTTGTGTACCAAATGCATACCTTCGTATGGGAGTTGGTAAACTGATGTAACTTGAGAGTCGTAGTGTTGGACGGTCGCTCCACCCTTTGTGCAAAGTGTTGGTCACGGTGGATGCACGGGTTTGTGAGTAGATGGAGGGTGTGTTATTACCCTTGGACCCGACGCTACTGTGGTTGCATGTGGAATGCACACTCGGAGGGTGGACCCGGCTCATATCTATGATAATCTTGTGAAAGGTGGCCATACGTGTTCTTAAATGATGCGTATGTCGTGCATTTGGGTTTCCCCTGCAGGGTGTAAATCGATATATATCGCCGTCCCTCGCGGTGATGAGTACCACTTGTCTCGAGCAGATTGCATCGTAGTAACAAAGTGAATATGATGATTAAGCTTGCTGATTTTGAAGAATTACTTCATGTATTGCAACCATGTTTTGTTAGAAATGCTCACTAAAGTTATATTCCTGTTCCAACCCTCTTAACTTGGCTAAAATATGAGTTAGACAATTGCTTTAAGTGCTGTTTTGCAAGTTCCCGCAAGCCAGGTCAAGCCCCCTGCATGTTAGGGTCGGTTCTTAGAACCATTTTTTGACGGGTAAGCCTTGCGGAGTATATTAGATACTCAGGGTTTGTGTTGAAACTATTTTCAGGATTCCCGCAGCCCGGCTATTGTGATTGCTGCGGGAAGTTTGTGTGTCAAAGCGAGGAACCTCGGGAGTGGACCGTGGAGTGGGTTCCCGCTTCACCGACTCAAGAGTGAGGCCATGCCATATGGGCTGGTGTGGTTCTCCTAAGTTAAGGTCTATATATATGTACCGTCGAGATATTTACGCTTCCGCAAAGACATTATCAAGTATTGTAAAATCCCACTTCACTTATGTATTGTAATCTGAAATTTGAACAATGGCTTGTAATATTTAAGAGATTATATATAAAAACTTGATACTCAAGTGCTCTTCCGATGTAATAAAATGACGAATGAATCCCCGATGTATGTGCAATGAACGTTCGCTTCGTCGAATGTCTCCCGATACGATCCTGTTCGACAATCCCTCTCGCTTCGCGAGGTGGGGATGTCACAGCTGGTATCGAGCCGTGTCGGGATATGCCGTACACTACGGGTCATATTAAAAATCACCAACACATTTATACGGTGAGGAACGACATAGAAAGCCCAAGTAAGGTCTACAGTAGAAATAGATGTGGCAAACTAACCCTGGGTTATGCTTGTTTAAATTTTTGCAACTACGGCCCGGCCCAGGTATGTTTGCAATTTAAATTAGCGCTCCGTGCCCGCGGAAGTAATAATACGGGACAATGTTGGCTCGTGGCAATCCACGGGGCGGTTCTTTCTATGAACCGTTACTAGGAGAAAGATGATGATGATGAGGAAGATGATGAGATTGTGGAACATTTGTTTTCATAGTTTCTTTTGAATTTGATGTAATGTTTCTGAAATGGTCTCTTGCAGGTACGCTAACCACGAAATTTAGATCGTGTAGTTCCCGTGATGAGATCGTGTGTGTGTTGCCACAAAAAAAAAAAGCGAGTGGTTGGCTATATATAGACCGATCACGTGTTTTATTTTGGAAAGGACGTAGGATTAACGGCATTTCATGTCATCATTCATGCCATGCATCACAAATTGCATGAGATAATCGATCAAGAATGCAAAAACCCGGCCTCGAACAACTCACAAAAATCTCAACACAAGTCGTGCATGATCGGGCAGAAAACCCCACCCGATCGAGAACTAAACCCTAACCGATTATCATTTTCACGGAAACGGCCACAACTTTTAAATCGTTCACTCAAACGAAACGATTAAACACAATCCGGAAAGCTCATAACACGTACCATCACCCTGGCATGATGACCCAAGTAAAAGTAGAGTGGAATCCTACTAAAAATGACTTACCCGAAAACCTGGCAAAAGGTTGCCAGATTTCGCCGAATCGCCGGATTGGCAGATTCGGGTACCTCACGATAATCGCGATAACTTTTGAAGTACTTATCCAAATAAAACGATCTACCCCATTCTGGAAAGCTCGTGTTATGCCCCACATTTCATCTAATATCAGGTCAGCAAGGAAAATTCGTTAGGCCGGTCAAATAAGCAAAAACAGAGAGCTAATTCTGAGTTTCTGCCGTTACCAGAAAATCTGGCAGAAAACCCGTCGAGCCGAAAATCGCCATATCTTTTGATCCGCTTAAGATTTTTCCATGTTCTAGGATGCGTTGGAAAGCTTGGGAAATACTCTAGCATCTGGTCATAAATTTTGGTAAATTTTACTGTACAAACAGAGACGAAATTGGGGAAAACAGAGAGGGTTCAGAACCGGTTACGTTGTAAAGGATGTCAGTTTCTTTCTGTCTTCTTTCAGCATGTCAATTGAGCTTTTATTTACTCAAATTATTGATAATAATGCTGCTTAAATTATATCCCTAACCATGATCTATAGATGGATGCAAGACAACTCATGACTGAACGGAATCAGCTGAGATCTGAGGTGGAAGACCTCACCGATCGTCTCACCGATGTCACGGACGACTACTACTCAGCAAAAGAGGAGAACAAGCAGCTGACCGCCCGTATCACCGAGCTGGAGCAGGAAAATGCTGCCCTGACTGCACGTATCAAGGAAGTGCAGGATGACCTTATCTTCAGCGACGACCTACGTGTCGTCACAGATAGGGCGAAAGAAAGAGCTGAGCAGGAAAAGGCAGAACATGAGCAGATGGCTACGTTCTGTGATGAGGAACGGATTGAGGCGCTAAATGAGCTGAATGCAGCTAAGACATCTATTACTCAGAAGGATGAGACCATCTACTCCCAGCAGGCCACCATGCAATTCCTGCATGGACAGCTTCAGACCGCACAGACCAACATGGACCAGCTGTTCACGAGAGATAGGGAATCTCCAGCACCAGTTGGCCGCGTTACAGCAGCACCACCAGGTGTTGCTGGCAGCTCACTGGAACCTGTTACAGCCACCACCGCCGGAGAACAATGGTGACGACGCTGCTAGCGAGGCTTCCGATGTGAACAACCCGGAAGACACCGACAGCGATGCTTAGACTGCTAACTAGTGTTAAGAAAGGAACTTGTAAAATTAATGGTAGTGTACTAAAGAACAAGAACTAGTGGCTTGTACGTACGTAAGGACGTAGTGGTCGCTGTGTTTTGGGTAGAGTGACAGCATGGGAGGTATGGATGACTAACTAGGCCGGAAAATCCTGGACGTATAACCCTGCGCTAAGAAGTGTTAATATCGCGCGTTTTTGTGTACAAAGGGGTTGCACCTTGAAATATATATGAACCACTAAGCTTATGTTTAATGAATATATGCCTCGTTCTGTCAAATTTAGAATCATAAGAAAATTTTACTAGGTTTGAATGGTCTGAAATTGTGAGTAAAATTTTCTGGTTTTATCAATTTCAGATCATGGAAATAAATCTCCCAGGGTATGCAATCTGAAAATTTCATACCGAAACTGTTACTCCATCAATTTCAGCACCTGATGAAATTTTCCTCCTATGGATTGCATACTGAAATTCATGTTCATATCATGTCCCTTAATTACTATCATTGTCTATAGATCCGAAACGCTGAGACTAATGGTGTAATTAAATTATGTGGCAGATGGTGAACACTCGTCGCACGGTGGATAATTCGGGGAGGGTGCTTCGTCGCAGCCGCCTCCTCCACCACCGTTGACTGCTGTGGAGCAACTTGTTCGTAATCAGAACGAGATGTTTCGGCTATCCCTAGCGAGCCAGAACAATAATGCCCAGGCAGCAGCTCCTCCACCGCAGCCCCGTCCCACCTCTTACGGGGATTTCTGGGCCACTCAACCGCCATCTTTCTCAGAAGCAAAGGACCCCCTGGAAGCAGATAATTTTCTGCGTATCGTGGAGTCCAAGTTTGCTCTTCTGAATTGCACCGAGCACCAGAAGACTCTATTTGCAGCACAGCAGCTCCGTGGGTCGGCTAGTGCGTGGTGGGCAAACTACACCGCTGCACTCCCCGCGGATCACCAGGTGCTCTGGCCGGAATTCTTGGCAGCCTTCCGTGCACACCACATTCCTGACGGTGTCATGAGAAGGAAGCTTCAGGAATTTGTTGACCTGAAGCAAGGCTCCAGCACTGTGCAAGAGTATGCTCGGAAATTCAACTATCTTGTCCAGTATGCTTCCTATCATGCTGACACGGATGCTAAGAAGTGTGAGTGCTTTCGGAAGGGTCTAAATCCGAAACTACAAGACCGCCTTGCTCTCTTGAATGGCACATTCAATGAATTGGTGAGTGCCGCCATTGTGCAAGAGGACGCCATTCGCGTCCATCGGGATGACAAGAAGAGGAAGCGCACCGCGGGAAGTTCATCCGGTGCGCCACCTCACAAGTTCAAGCTTGCAGTGACCAGCCCCACTGGTCAGAAATTCCGTGTCCCGGTGCCTCCAATGGGTGGGCAACGCACTACCTTCCAGCAGCCTTATCGTGCGCCCCACCACTCCTATCAGCACCGTGGTCACCAGCACACCCCGCAGCAGCACAACCAAGGTGCCAGGCCATCCCCGCAGCAGCCATGCTTCAACTGCGGCGGCATTGGTCACTTCATCGGAGAATGCCCACATCCTCGCCGCAACAATGGCAACAACGGTGGGAATAATCAGCATCAGCACCACCGCGGCAATAATGGCAACAATAATAACCGCGGCAACAACAACAACAACAATCACAACAAAACCCCCACCAAGACCGGCCGTGTGAATTTTACTACGGTCGAAGATGTGCAAGCCGGAGAACCGGTCCTCTCGGGTATGTTTTCTATATCCGGATATTCCGCTCTCGTTCTTTTCGATTCCGGCGCCACACATGATTTCATCGATCAAGCATGTGCGGATAGGTTGCATCTATCCTCCACCATTTTGCAAACCCCATACACTATCACATCTCCTGGTGTCCTCATCCACACAAACCGCGAAGTAAGAAACGTTCCCCTGGAACTTGCCGGAAATACATACCTCTCAACACTAATCATTCTAAATGGGCAAGGCATAGATGTGATATTAGGAATGAAATGGATGAAACGACATAGAGCTGTCTTACACATAGATACCCGGGAAGTATATTTAAATTCACCTCTGTACGGCCCGGCTATCCTATCATTGCCGTACCCAAAAATTTCTAGAAATCAAATTCAGCACCTAGCAATAAAGAAATTAGAAGACATACCGGTAGTATGTGAGTTTCCCGATGTGTTTCCGGATGATTTGCCGGGAATGCCACCTGATCGGGAAGTAGAATTTAAAATTGAACTTCAACCCGGAACCGCACCGATATCTAGAAGACCATATAAAATGGCTCCAAACGAATTAGCTGAACTTAAGGAGCAACTCAACGAACTTCTAGACAAGGGGTACATACGCCCAAGTGCTTCGCCTTGGGGCTGCCCCGCTCTTTTTGTGAAGAAGAAAGATAAATCACTAAGGTTATGTGTTGATTATCGACCCCTCAATGCGGTGACCATCAAAAATAAATACCCCCTCCCACGCATTGATATGCTATTCATTCAATTAGTCGGTGCAAAAGTATTCTCAAAAATCGATCTTCGCTCCGGCTATCACCAAATTAAAATTCGGCCAGAGGACATTCCTAAAACCGCTTTCTCTACGAGATATGGACTTTTTGAATATCTCGTAATGTCTTTTGGATCGACAAATGCACCGGCTCATTTCATGTACCTCATGAACTCGGTATTTATGCCGGAAGCTGGACAAGTTCGTGGTGGTATTCATTGATGATATCCTCATTTATTCCAAGTCGGAGGAAGAACATGCTTGAACACCTCCGCATTGTGCTTCAACGACTACGAGATCATCAACTTTATGCAAAATTCAGCAAGTGTGAATTTTGGTTGGATCGAGTTCCATTCTTGGGTCATATCATCTCAGCTGAGGGAATTTCCGTCGATCCAAGTAAAGTTGCTGACGTGCTAAATTGGAAGACTCCCAAGACCGTCAAGCACATCCGTAGTTTTCTCGGACTTGCGGGATATTATCGGAAATTCATTCCAAATTTTTCTATCATCTCCAAGCCAATGACCAAATTGTTAGAGAAAGATTCTACCTTCAAGTGGAGCCCGAGTGCGAAAATGCCTTCCAAACCTTGAAGAAGCATTTAACCACCGCTCCCGTTCTAGCTCAACCCGACATCAGCAAGCCGTTTGACGTATATTGTGATGCGTCCGGCATAGGATTGGGTTGTGTTCTCATGCAAGAAGGCCGAGTTATTGCCTATGCCTCCCGCCAACTCCGCAAACATGAGAAGCACTATCCCACTCATGATCTTGAATTGGCATCGGTAGTTCTTGCTCTCAAAACTTGGAGACATTATCTCCTAGGAAATCTGGTGCATCTCTATACCGATCATAAAAGCCTCAAATATATTTTCACGCAGCAAGAATTAAATATGAGACAACGAAGGTGGCTAGAATTGATAAAAGATTATGAATTGGAAATTCATTACCACCCCGGAAAGGCTAATGTGGTTGCCGATGCATTAAGCCGCAAACACCAATGCAACCAAGTTAAAATCTGCTCTATGGAAAACTGCAGCAAATCTGAAAATGAGGGTAATCCTTGTCTTCATATCCTTCCCTATGGTGCATTGCATAATTTGGCTCTTGTTCCTACTCTCCGAGAAGAAATCATTGCTGCCCAGAAAACGGATGAAGGTATGGAACACATCCGACAGAAGTTGGGTACCGAAAAGGCTAAGTGTTTCCGTCAAGATGAGGAGGGAGTTCTGTGGTTTAATAACCGTCTCGTTGTTCCTAAGAACATGGAACTACGGAAGAAAATTCTTGATGAAGCCCATCTATCTAAATACTCCATACACCCCTGTAGTAACAAAATGTACCGTGGGTTGAGAGAAAAATTTTGGTGGACTCGCATGAAGCGAGAAGTGGCTCGTTACGTTGCCGAGTGCGACACTTGCCAACGAGTCAAGGCTGATCATCTAAAGAAAGCCGGACTATTGCACCCATTGAAAATTCCCGCTTGGAAATGGGAAGACATAGCCATGGATTTTGTTGTTGGATTACCTCCCACCTCCAAGAAACATGATTCCATATGGGTAATCGTCGATAGATCGACGAAATCAGCACACTTTATTTCGGTACACACCACCTACGAGTGCTAAGAAGTATGCTGAATTGTATATTGCCCGTGTGCTATGTTTACATGGTGTGCCAAAAACCATCATTTCAGATCGCGGTCCGCAATTTGTTTCTCGATTTTGGGAACAATTGCATGCTAGTCTTGGTACTACCCTAATCCGGAGCTCTGCATATCATCCTCAAACAGATGGACAATCGGAAAGGTTGATTCAATACTTGGAGGATATGTTGAGAGCTTGTGCTTTGACACAAAAGGGAAGTTGGGATGATCAGTTACCATTCATTGAATTTTCCTATAACAACAGCTATCAAGAAAGCTCTGGAGTCACTCCTTTTGAGGCGTTATACGGACATTCTTGCCGTACGCCGTTAAACTGGTCCGAGTCGGGCGAAAGAATAATATTTGGTCCGGATATTGTTGAGCAGGCCGAGGAAAAAAGTGAGAGAAATACAAGCTAACATGAAGGCTGCTCAATCCCGCCAAATAAGTTATGCAAACAAAAGGAGACGCCCGCTGGAATTCGAGGTGAATGATCAGGTTTATCTTCGGGTCTCTCCCAATAAAGGTGTGTCACGTTTTGGTATAAAAGGAAAACTTGCTCCCCGCTACATTGGACCATTCCCAATTGTGGGGAAGTTTAGCCCCGTGGCATACCGGTTGCAATTGCCGACAAACTTGGAACGTGTGCACAACGTCTTCCATGTGTCGCAACTCAAGAAGTGTCTAAAACCACCCATCGATGTGGTCATCTCCGACACCGAGCAATTGCAAGATGATCTATCTTATCCGAAACTCCCGTCCGGATCCTCGATAAAAAGGATCGTGTTACTCGCAACCGCACTATCACCTTCTATAAAGTGCAATGGAGTAATCACACTGAGGATGAAGCCACTTGGGAACAGGAGGAATTCCTGGATAATCATTTCCCCGAGTTCATGGCTTCACAATCGAGGTAATGACGCACCTCCCTTCGACCGCTCTTTTATCAACCGTAATCTCGGGACGAGATTTCTTTAAGGGGAGGGGCTGTGACACCCCGTGTCACAAAATCAGGTTGTTACTGTACTAAATAGAATCTTGCATATATAAAACAGTAATCATCCGGCTAGTCACATGAAATAATAGGTTAAAGTCCTATTAGGGTTTTTATTGTTTCCAAAACCCTAGCTCTTGAGATCTCAAACTTTCTCCAAAGTGGTAACCCCAAATTTTTGCACAATCTGGTAGAACATATCAATACATGAATTTAGGACATTTTTCTGGAATTTTTGGAGCAGCACAATTTCCTAGAAAAATCCAAACTCGGTTTAAAACAGCACTTGTTCCTGAATTTTTGTAAATTTTTACAAGCAAAATTTGAACTTTTGCCAATAACAAAAGTTGTTCCTCACAATACCATGAACCTCCAGAAAATCTGGTTTGCAAAAATTCCAAACGGATCAACTTCGGTGAGCAATTTACAGAAGAGAACATCAGTGGCAGAGTTGTAAATAGAGAGAACCTTTAGACAACAGGGCAAGCACGGGAGCTCGGGGCCACCGCCGGAGAGTGCTCCGGCGTTCGTGCCCATCCCGGCCGGACGAGGCGCCGCCCGCCTGCACAGCGCCGCCCCACGCGTCCACGATCGCCATGGTCGCGTCGATTTCACGCGAAGAGCTCGGCCCGTCCACGGTCGCCTTAAGAGAGGAGCTCCTCGGTCGCCGCCGTCCGCACCCTAGCCGCCGCCCCACTCATCCGGACCGACTCCGCCGACTCCTAGCGCGTCAGGACCTTCGCCCTAACCCTAGCAAGCTCTCCGGAGCACGAGCCCCCCAATCCCGCAGCGGTTCGGGAGTAATCCCCGATTTCCCCACCAACCCCGCCGGCCGCCATTGTTGGCCACATTTCCTCTCCGGTGAGCTAGCTTTCAATTCCTCTCGCTAGTAGCATCCCCTGGTTCCAATCTACCTCGTGTAAGCTTGGTTCTGTGTTTGACGCAGCAGCTCGCCGGGAACGCCGTCAAGCCGTCGCGCCGTCCGCAGCCGTCCTCCACCTCCACATCGACGCACCGCCACGGTGACCCTCTCGAGCTTTGGGGCCTCGCGGCGCATGTGCGGGAACTCCCTGGTGCTTACCGGCCCGCGCGCCCCTCCTCTCTCGCCTCCACTCACCGCCGGCAGCCTCGCCACGCGCCGCGCACGGCGCACGCCGCGCACGCCACGGCTGCCCTGGCCGCGCTCTAACACTTAGGAAATTTTCGAGCGCGCTGGCCGAACCCAAAACCGTGAACGTTAAGGATTTTCAAAAAAAATCATATCTCGAGATTTACGCCATGGAATTGAGCGATCCAAAGTGCATTCGAAAATGTATAACTTGTACTACAACATGGTGAACATGAACACCTATGGTTATATAGTAAAAATTAATTTTTGAGTGAGATGAAAATGCTATCGTGACCAATCTGCGTAACAAGATTGCATTTTAAAAATGATGTAACTTCTGGACCCCGGATCCAAACTGCATGAGCAAGGGCTCTTTGGAAAGTAGATAACTTGTACTTTAACGTAGTAACATAATCCCAGTACTTCATGTGTAGAAAAATAAAGATTTAAGCACTCTAAGATGCTAATCCGTTATGCCTGCGTGACAACTTGCCGTTTTTGAAATTCAATAACTTTTTGAATACAGCTCCAAATGAAACAGCTATAAGCTCGTTGTAAACCTTAAGTTATGTACTTTACATTAACCAGCATGAATCACCTAAGTTCTATAGCAAAATATTAAGATTTGAACTCCTTAAGAGAGCTTCACAATCAGTCGGTCAGCTCAGACTTAGCTAAAACAAATAGCTGAGAAATTGCTAAGATCAAACCGCCTTTTTTCCTTCTCTATTATGCCTAAATGCTTTTCACTCTTACATGGTACAATTAAACATGTCATGATCACGTTTATCTTTTGGGCAAGAACAGTCGTGCATTTATACTAAATGATGGAAAGTTTACCTAATTAGAAGGTTGTCCCCATGAAACTAACCACACTTACCATCATCATGACCATATCATCACCACTCCGAACATGTTTAATTTATGCAAACGGTTTGTTACACTATGTTATTGAGAAAGTTCCATGAACTATATAAATACGAATTCATCCATTACTCATGCACTTCATATGCATTCATATAGGAACCCCGACCGAACCGAAGATCAAGGAGGGCACCAACTTGAAGTGAGCGAGTTCGAGTGTGCTGACTACGAGCCGAATCAAGGCAAGCCCCGGAGCATGACCTATGTTTTAAAGCTCTTTTCATTTTCACATACGTCTATGATGTATTGTGCATTTACGTTTAGGAGTTGCTCGGAAACCTAGTTGCACTATATTCCTGTATCCTGTGGTCTTGGTTAAGTACAAGCCTTACCGCTAGTGCTATGCTTAATAATTTCATCGGTAGCAACACCGAGTGATTTGGAGATCACCCGGTCTAGGGATTAAATTTTGGTTACCTCACATGATTAATTGGAGACCGTACGGGGAAGAGCATGTGTAGGATGCGGTGACAAGGTTGGCCCTTGTTCACCATAGCCCCGTATGTGTCGGTCAAGGACCGTTCGTTGTGACTCCGCGAGCAAGTATTGAGTTGTGTACCAAATGCATACCTTCGTATGGGAGTTGGTAAACTGATGTAACTTGAGAGTCGTAGTGTTGGACGGTCGCTCCACCCTTTGTGCAAAGTGTTGGTCACGGTGGATGCACGGGTTTGTGAGTAGATGGAGGGTGTGTTATTACCCTTGGACCCGACGCTACTGTGGTTGCATGTGGAATGCACACTCGGAGGGTGGACCCGGCTCATATCTATGATAATCTTGTGAAAGGTGGCCATACGTGTTCTTAAATGATGCGTATGTCGTGCATTTGGGTTTCCCCTGCAGGGTGTAAATCGATATATATCGCCGTCCCTCGCGGTGATGAGTACCACTTGTCTCGAGCAGATTGCATCGTAGTAACAAAGTGAATATGATGATTAAGCTTGCTGATTTTGAAGAATTACTTCATGTATTGCAACCATGTTTTGTTAGAAATGCTCACTAAAGTTATATTCCTGTTCCAACCCTCTTAACTTGGCTAAAATATGAGTTAGACAATTGCTTTAAGTGCTGTTTTGCAAGTTCCCGCAAGCCAGGTCAAGCCCCCTGCATGTTAGGGTCGGTTCTTAGAACCATTTTTTGACGGGTAAGCCTTGCGGAGTATATTAGATACTCAGGGTTTGTGTTGAAACTATTTTCAGGATTCCCGCAGCCCGGCTATTGTGATTGCTGCGGGAAGTTTGTGTGTCAAAGCGAGGAACCTCGGGAGTGGACCGTGGAGTGGGTTCCCGCTTCACCGACTCAAGAGTGAGGCCATGCCATATGGGCTGGTGTGGTTCTCCTAAGTTAAGCTATATATATATGTACCGTCGAGATATTTACGCTTCCGCAAAGACATTATCAAGTATTGTAAAATCCCACTTCACTTATGTATTGTAATCTGAAATTTGAACAATGGCTTGTAATATTTAAGAGATTATATATAAAAACTTGATACTCAAGTGCTCTTCCGATGTAATAAAATGACGAATGAATCCCCGATGTATGTGCAATGAACGTTCGCTTCGTCGAATGTCTCCCGATACGATCCTGTTCGACAATCCCTCTCGCTTCGCGAGGTGGGGATGTCACACAAGAGGACGCCATCCGCGTCAATCAGGATGACAAGAAGAGGAAGCGCACCGTCAGAAATTCATCTAGTGCGCCATCTCACAAATTCAAACTTGTAGTGACCAGCCCCACTGGTCAGAAATTCCGTGTCCCGGTGGCTCCAATGGATGGGCAACGCACTACTTTCCAGCAGCCTTATCGTGCGCCCCACAATTCCTATCAGCACCGTGGTCACCAACATTCCTCACAGCAGCACAACTAGAGTGCTAGACCATCCCCGCAGCAGCCGTGCTTTAATTGCGGCGGTGTTGGTCATTTCATCGAGAGAGTGCCCACATCCTTGCCGCAACAACGGCAACAATGGTGGGAATAATCAGAATCAGCACAACCGCGGTAATAATGGCAATACTAACAATCGCGGCACCAACAACAACAGCCAGAACAAAACCCCCACCAAGACCGGCCGTGTGAATTTCACCACGGTCGAAGATGTGCAAGCCGGAGAACCAGTCCTCTCGTGTATGTTTTCCATCTCCGAACATCCCACTTTCATTCTTTTATATTCCGGCGCCACACATGATTATATTAGTCAAGCATGTGTGGATAAATTGCATCTGTCGTCTACCATCTTGCAAACTCCATACACTATCACATCTCCCGGTGGCATTATTCACACAACCGTGAAGCAAGAAACGTCCCCATTGAACTTGCCGGAAATGTATACCTTTCGCCACTCATTATCCTAGGAGGTCAAGGAATAGTTGTGATACTAGGAATGAAATGGATGAAACGACATCAGGCTGTCCTACATATAGATACTCGGGAAGTACATTTAAATTCACCTCTATACGGCCCATCGGTTTTATCCTCGCCATGTCCAAAAATTTCTAGAACTCAAATTCAGCACCTACAAGCAAGGAAATTAGAGGACATACCAGTAGTGTGTGAATTTCCCGATGTATTCCCGGATGATTTGTCGGGCATACCACCTGATCGGGAAGTGGAATTTAAAATTGAACTTCAACCTGGTACCGCACCGATATCGAGAAGACCCTATAAAATGGCTCGGAATGAATTAGCTGAACTTAAAGAGCAACTCAACGACCTTCCGGAACAGGGGAATATTCGCCCAAGTGCTTTACCTTGGGGCTGCCCCGCTCTGTTTGTGAAAAAGAAAGATAAATCCCTAAGGTTGTGTGTCGATTATCGACCCCTCAATGAGGTAACCATCAAAAATAAATATCCCCTCCCACGGATTGATATGTTGTTTGATCAATTAGTTGGTGCTAGGGTATTCTCCAAAATTGATCTTCGCTCCGGATATCACCAAATTAAAATTCGGCCAGAAGATATTCCTAAAACCGCTTTCTCTACGAGATATGGACTTTTTGAATATCTCGTAATGTCTTTCGGACTCGACAAATGCACCGGCCTATTTTATGTACCTCGTGAACTCGGTATTTATGCCCGAGTTGGACAAGTTCGTGATGGTATTCATCGATGATATCCTTATTTATTCCAAGTCGAGGAAGAACATGCTCGAACACCTCAAGCATTGTGCTTCAACGACTACGAGATCATCAACTTTATGCAAAATTCAGCAAGTGTGAGTTTTGGTTGGATCGAGTTCCATTCTTGGATCATATTATTTCAGCAGATGGAATTTCAGTTGACCCTAGTAAAGTTGCTGACGTGCTAAATTGGAAGACTCCTAGAACCGTCAAGCACATCCGTAGTTTTCTCGGACTTGCTGGATATTATCGGAAATTCATTCCAAATTTTACTATCATCTACAAGCCCATGACAAAATTATTGGAGAAATATTCTACTTTTAAATGGAGTCCCGAGTGTAAAAATGCTTTCCAAACCTTGAAGAAACATTTAACCGCCGCTCCAGCTTCTAGCTCAACCCGACATCACCAAACCGTTCGACGTATATTGTGATGCGTCCGGCATAGGATTGGGTTGTGTTCTCATGCAAGAAGGCCGAGTTATTGCTTATGCATCGCGTCAGCTCCGGAAACATGAAAAACACTATCCTACTCATGATCTTGAATTGGCATCCGTAGTTCTTGCTCTCAAAACTTGGAGGCATTATCTCCTGGGAAATCTTGTGCATCTCTACACCGATCATAAAAGTCTCAAATATATTTCTAATCAACAAGAATTAAATATGAGGCAACGAAGATGGCTGGATAAAAGATTATGAGCTGGAAATTCATTACCATCCCGGAAAGGCTAATGTGGTTGCTGATACATTAAGCCGCAAACACCAATCCAATCAACTCGAAATCTGCTCTATGGATAATGTCAGCAAATCTGAAAATGAAATTAATCCCTGCCTTCATATCATAACTTATGGTGCATTGCACAATTTGGCTCTCATTCCTACTCTCCGAGAAGAAATTATTGAAGCCCGGAAAAAGGATGAGAGTATGGAATACATCCGACAAAAACCGGGTACCGAAAATGCTAAGTGTTTCCGTCAAGATGAGAATGGAGTCTTGTGGTTTAATAACCGTCTCGTTGTTCCGAAAGATATAGAACTACGAAAGAAAATTCTTGACGAAGCACATCTGTCTAAATATTTCATACACCCCGGTAGTAACAAGATGTACCGTGGGTTGAGAGAGAAATTTTGGTGGACTCGCATGAAGCGAGAAGTAGCTCGTTATGTTGCCGAGTGCGACACTTGCCAACAAGTCAAGGTTGATCATCCGAGGAAAGCAGGCCTCCTACATCCGTTAAAAATTCCCGCTTGGAAATGGGAAGACATAGCTATGGATTTTGTTGTTGGATTACCTGTCACGTCCAAGAAACATGATTCCATATGGGTAATCGTCGATAGATCGACAAAATCAGCACACTTTATTCCGGCGTGTGCTATGTTTGCATGGTGTGCCAAAGACAATTATTTCAGATCGAGGTCCGTAATTTGTTTCTCAATTTTGGGAACAATTGCATGCTAGTCTTGGTACTACCTTAATCCGGAGCTCTACATATCATCCTCAAACCGATGGACAATCCAAAAGATTAATCCAATACTTGGAAGATATGTTGAGAGCACATAAGGGAAATTGGGATGATCAGTTACCATTCATTGAATTTTCCTACAACAATAGTTATCAAGAAAGCTCTGGAGTTACTCCCTTTGCGGCGCTATACGGACATTCTTGCCGTACGCCGTTAAATTGGTCCGAGTCGAGGCGAAAGAATAATATTTGGTCCAGATATTGTTGAGTAAGCCGAGGAAAAAGTGAGGGAAATACAAGCTAATATGAAAGCTGCTCAATCCCGCCAAATAAGTTATGCAACTAAAAGGAGACGCCTGCTGGAATTTGAGGTCAATGACCACGTCTACCTTCGTGTCTCTCCCAATAAAGGTGTGTCACGTTTTGGAATAAAAGAAAAACTTGGTCCACGCTATATTGGACCTTACCCGATTCTCGGAGAAGTTTAGCCCCGTGGCATATCGTTTGCAATTGCCGGAAAATCTGGAACGTGTACACATTGTGTTTCACGTATCTCAGCTCAAGAAATTTCTAAAACTGCCCATCGATGTCGTCATCTTCGACACCAAGCAATTGCAAGAGGATCTATCTTATCCGGAAACTCCCGTCCGGATTCTCGATAAAAAGGATCGTATTACTCGCAACCACACTATCACCTTCTATAAATTGCAATGGAGTAATCACACCGAGGATGAAGCCACTTGGGAACAAGAGGAATTTCTGAACAATCATTTTCCTGAGTTCCTTGCTTCGCAATCGAGGTAACGACGCACCCCCTTCAACCCTCCTTTTACCAGCCTTAATCTCGGGACGAGATTTCTTTAAGGGGAGGGCTGTGACACCCCGTGTCACAAATTCATAGTCACACTGTGCTAAAGAAGAATTTGCATGTGCAAAATAATAATCAATGGGCCATTTCACATAAAATGACACAATAGGATTTTATTAGGTTTTTATTGACCAAAACCCTAGTTGTTGAGATCTCCACATTTTCCCATGATAGCAATCACATATTTTTACATAATACGGTAGAGCACATCAAACCAAGATTTTAGGACATTTTTTCCTGAATTTTTGTAGTGGCACAAATTCCTAGAAAATTCAAACTAGGTTTAAAAACAGCATCTGATCATGAATTTTTGTAAATTTATACAAGCAAAATTTGAACTTTTTTCTATAACAAAAGCTGCTCCTCATAATGCACTGTAACCCCAAAAATTTTGGTTTGCAAAAATTCCACGTGAATTAAATCCTATGAGAAAAATCAGAACCATTGTTTCAGTGTCAAACCTGTAATTTTGGGGAATATCCATTGAAGAGAGCTCGAGCACGGTGGCCGGGGTGACTGCCAGCGTCGCTCGCTGCCGACGCCCATGTCGGATTAGGAAGCGCCTGTCCTCGCATGCCTATGCAGCTCCACGCGTCGAGCATCACCCCCTTCCTTCGCCTGAAAGCTTGCTCGCGCAGCCGTTGATGGCAGGACCCAAATTCCTCCATGGCCGCCACCCCTTTTCACCGCGCGCCGCCCCTCTCCTCCCCAACAGCCCCTCGGTCGTGCGCAAGTGCTTCGCCAGGTCCCTGCGCAGCTCCACCCCAGTCCCCAGCCTTCCTCTCTCCTCCGTGAGCGCCAATCGAGAAAAATCCGCAAAAAGCTCCGTGCCCACCCCGAACGCCGGCAAGCTCGATTGAGCGGTGCTCGGGTAAGCTCACGTCACGCCTCGCCTCTAGAAGATGCGCAAGAACCCGACGGACCTCCCTGCTCCTTCCCAGGTCCAGCCGAGCTAGGACCGTGAAGAAAGTTCCTTCTTCTTCGCCGCCGGTCACCGCGCCCCCGCCACCCCGTCGACGCCGGCAGCCTCCGGACCTCCTCCACCTGCACCGACCCCACGCCGTGCTTCTCCGTGTGCAGGTGAAGCTCTCCATCTTGATCCCTCCCTCTTCCGTGCTATGGTGAGCACGCGCCACCACGCCGGAGTATCCCCCTTCCGCCATTACCGTCGCGAGCTAAGCTCCGTCGCCCCTCCCGCCTCGCCACCCCCACCAATAGATGCGCCGTCTCGAACCACGCATAGGCGGCCAAGACCAGCCCCTGTGGCGACCCCTAGCTCAAGGCCGGCGAGCCCCGGCACCACACTTAGTAAAAATTTGAATCGCTACTGGAAAATCTATGAACTTCAAGCATTTTAAAAATTGCACTACTTTAAATCTAGACCTCGGATTTGAACGATTCAAGATGCTTTTAAAATCCTGAGACTTGTAATTTAAGATGGAACACATGAACACATATGTTTATATGGCAAAAATAAATGTTCGAGCAACCTCAAGTTGCTATCACGACCACGCAGCTTCTCAGGATTGGATTTTAAAAATTGCGTAACTTTTATATCCTCGATCAAAAATGCTTAAACAAATGCTCGTTGGAAACTAGAGGATGTGTACATTTCCATGGTAGCATAATCCAAGTACTTCCTGTGGGAAAATTAAAAGATACGAGTACTTCAACGTGCTAATCCGTTAAGGACCGTGACGACTTGGCATTTTTGAAATTCAATGACTTTGGATATACAGATCCAAATGTGGCAAATGAACGTCCGTTGTGATCTTTGAAACTCGTACTTTACATGACCCTATTTGGTTCACCCAAGTTCTATAGAAAATATTTGAGTTTAAGGCGCCTTAAGATGGCCTCGTGATAAGCCTGAAACCGGATAGTCAAAACAAAATTGGTGGAAATCAACGAAATTCAAATTTGTCATTTTTCTTTTCTGACATGGTTAAGCATTTTGGCACATACTCCTGGACATTTGAGCATGTCATAATCATGTTTATATTTTGGGCAAGAACAGTCATATATTATGTAGGATTAATCGTAGAAAATCCACATAAAATGTAATTGCTTACGGTGCTCGATGTATAAAGAAATGATAAAACTCATCTTAAAGAAAATATGGAATCAACCTTTTGCATAATGATTAGTGATGGAAAGGCACACTGCTGGTGTATGTTAAAAATTTCTTGTAAATAGAAATTATCCAAGTCATGTCATACTAATATTAATGCATGTGCACAAATACTATATATTATAACATGGCAGCCACCTGGGCATATGATTATTTCATTGTGCTCATGTTAAGTATTCATTCTGCCCTACTTTCTTGATCGCAAATTAAACATGTGTATATATGCTAAGTAGTGTATATTTCTTCTAATTAGAAGGTTGTCTCCATGAAATAAGCCACATGTCTCATCATCATGACAACATCATCTCACCCCATGAGCATGTTTATTTTATGCAACCATTTCATTGCATGTTGTTATTGAGAAAGTTCCATGAACTATGTAATAAAGAATTCGCTCATGCTCATGCACTCGCATTGCAATCATATAGGAACCCCGACCGGAACCGAAGATCAAGGAGGACACTAGCTGGAAGTGAGTGAGTTCGAGTGTGCTAACTGCGAACCCAACCAAGGCAAGCCCCGGAGCATAACCCTATGTTTCTAAATTTCTGTTTTATTTCACATAAGTCTATGTATGTATTGTGCATTTACGTTCGGGAGTTACTCGGAACGTAGTTGCATTAAATCCCTGTTCCCGTGGTTTTGATTAGGTATATGTAACAACCCTAACAAATCAAAGTACATTTCATGTCATTCATAAGCATGTCATCATGTGCATTTGAGAAAATATTGAATATTGTGTTAAGAAATACACATGAAATGACAAATTAACTTAAGTTAAATTAAGAACTTAAAAAGACAAATTAAATACAAATTCGGGAGCAAGTACATGAGTCATTGCGAACGAGGTTGATTCGAAGCTTAGCTTATCCTCCTCAAGCGGATGGACGACAGAGAGAACCAACCAATATCTAGAAGATGTGCGTCAAGCTTGTGTCTTGTCATAAAATCAAGATTGGAAAAGATGCCTACCGTTAGCAGGATTCTTATACAATAACAGCTATCAAGAAAGTGCTTGGAGTATCACCGTTTCAAGCTACGTACGTTCGTGGTCGTCGCACACCGTTAGATTGGTTATAACGGGAAGTGAGAATAATAGCTGGACCGGATATAGTAAAGGATGCCGAAGAGCAAGTAAGCCTCACTCAGCGAGAACCTAAAGAGAGCCAAATCTCGACAAACCAGTTTTACGAGATAAGAGACATCAAAAATTGACATTCAGCATTGGAGATCAAGTCTATTTTCAAGTATCTCCTACCCAAGGTGTCCAATGATCCGGAATCAAAGGCAAGTTAGCTCTCCGACATATCGGATATAATTCGAGTACAAGAAGGATGTGAAGCCGTGACATATCGCTTGGAGTTACCAGCACACTTATCGGGAATCCATAATGTGGTCCACGTATCTCAACCGAAGAAGTGTTCGAAACCACCGATAGGCATGCCGACAACCGATGTGGGACGATTACAGATCGGATATGACGTATAATGAACATCCGATCAAAGTTCTCGACACCAAGGATCGAGTGACTCGACATCGAACCATCAAGTTCTACAAGATCCAGCAGAGCAATCACTCGAAGTTGAAAGCTACTTAGGAGCAAAAGAGTTTCTCCGATCCAATTACCGAGAGATCGTTAGTAACATCGTCTAGTCGCTTTGATCGTGAATCTTGGGACGAGATTCCTATAAGGGGGAGGGCTGTAACAACCCTAACAAATCAAAGTACATTTCATGTCATTCATAAGCATGTCATCATGTGCATTTGAGAAAATGTTGAATATTGTGTTAAGAAATACACATGAAATGACAAATTAACTTATGTTAAATTAAGAACTTAAAAAGACAAATTAAATACAAGTAAACTATGGTGTTTAACATTTTCTATTGATTAAACGCAAAAATAAACAATTTCTGAAGTTGCTACCAATTTGTTTTACTTTGTAAAATGTCTACAAGAAATAATGAAAACTTCTCTTTTTAATTTCAACTTGAATTTTTAATCCAAAATTTATTTGGAATTTGAACTCCGGCCAATAAAGAAAAAGATTCAAAATGATTTCAAGTACACCCCTGATTTTTCGCAGAATTGTTTGAGTGCCGGAAGTATGGTTTTAATTAAAGTAAAACCCGAGGGTGTTTTTGTAAAATGGCCGCAGCCCCACCGATCAATCTCTTTTCTTCCTCCTCTCTCACGGAGCGGCACCGCCTCCTGCACCGCCTCACCACCGAGCCACCGCGGCAGGCCCTCGGCCGCGCGCCTCGTCCTCCGGGCGCCACGCAGAGCTCTCCTCTCCACCCGACCCTCCGCTCGTTGGAAATAAAAGGCCGGGCCCCTGCGTCTCCCTCTTTCTCTCCCTTCGCACCCGAGCACCGCCGCCCGTCCGCCCTGCTGCGCCTCGCCGCCGGGACAGCTCCGGCCCCTCCCCAACCCAACTACCACCACCAACGGTTCCGCAAGGACATGCTAAACCTCAACAAGCCGCTCGGTCGTCCTCTCCCACCGGGAACCAGGAGATCGACGCCGTTCTTCGTGGAACGGTCATTCCGTTTGACCGCCACCGTTTCTTCGAATTCTCCCTCTCCGGTGAACCAATTCGCGTGATTTTTCCTCCCCTAGGTGCGTTATCTTCCTCTTCATCATACCAGCAGCTCGCCCCCGAGTGGTCTTCACAAGTTTCCATGAATTTATACGATTTTTCTCGGCTCGATGTGCCACCGCCTCTGCCATCCCCGTGCGCATCATCTTCCGGCCCTCCTCGTCGTCAACGAGCTTGATGCCGGTCTTCGTTGTGATCCTCCGGAGCTCTAGCAAGAAGCCGTTTGCATTTTGGTCAACCGAGATGAGCTCCCGCCGCCGCCGAAGTTCCCTCCTGGCCGTCGCTCGCCGCCGGAGCTTTTCCGGTCACCCTCCGGTGCCAACGACCCCACCATCGTGTTCCACGTGTTGAGTTAAGCATGTGGTTCGGTTGCTTTTGAGTTTTGTCGACGTCCGGCCAACTCCGGCAAGCCGCCGCTCGGGTCCGGCCACCACCCGCCATGGCCGGCCGGTCCAAGCTCGATCCGGGCCGCACGCGCGAGTTATGGGCCGTCCGGCCCATGGGCCCGATCAGATTTGGCCCAAGTAAGCTCCCCTGTTCTTTTTGAATTTATTCAATTTCCTGATTTATTCAAACTTCAAATATTCGTAGAATATTCTTCCAAATTCAGAAAAATGCAAAACCAAGTTCATTAGATTCATAAAATTATTTCCTAATTGGTTATGTATTCAAATACCTATTTTGAGAAATTATAATTTCATAGTTTAATTAATTACCTTTCCTTTAATTAAGAAAATCTATTATTTTTTGCTATTTATTGTTTGATTTGGAAAAATAAATTTCTTTAAAAATTAGAGATACTGCAGACGAAAGTGTTTGTGAAAACTGTTTTCCAAAATTCAACATAAACACCGTCATTTCATGTGATCCCAAATTATTATCTTAAGTGCTATCACATGTCCTGAAATAATTATTAATTGTTGATTAATAAGCGTGATTAATTATTAATGAATGAACCTGGTTAATTATTAATTAATGAATAAGATTAATGATTAATTATTAATTAATGACGCTGATTAAGTATTAATTAACGAGCATGATTAATTGTTAATTGTTAGTTGTTAATTATTGAACGTAACGAATAAGTAATTGTTGGTTAATGAACATAATTAACAAAAACCTTTGCATGATCATATCATATTCATTCATGCATGCATGGTTGTGATTCGCGACGCATTGTTGGTCGACCTAGGTCATGGCGTAATCGAGGTTCCGTCCGCGGCTAAGGCAGGAGGCGGAAACTTCGAATTCGACCAACACACGAGGAAGCCGACTCCGACTCGAATCAAGGCAAGCCCTGGTGCATCCCACTTATGCTTTAAAAGTCTTTTCTTTTATCACGGTAATGAGTCGTGATTGTGCATTAGGTTATAGGAGTTGCTTGATACCCTAGATGTATGAGATAGGTTCCATTTGTTTATGTTATACTTGGTACAGGTAGCTCAATAGAGTTAACGATCGCTAAGCTTAAGTATAGGGAATCGGTAGAAGACGAGTGGTGTCATGCACTACTCGCGAGATATAGGGTAATGACTGGTTTATTATTGCTAAGAAGAATGATAAGAGAAAGATGAGAATGGAAGTGAAAATGTTTATAAGCTGAGATCGGACGGGCCCCGTAGGAGAAAGGGCAAAGACGGAGTTAAGGTCTTGCAAGGTGGTAGCCCCGTCTCGTGTCGGTCAACGACCGTACCGTTGTCGGCTTAGTTGAACAAGTTTGAACGGACCGTACTACATGCTGGTATCATGGGCCCGAGCAAGCTGATGTACCCTATCGCCCCGGAGATGTAGCGTAGCCAGCTCTCTTTTACCGGCTGTTAGTGAGAGGTTAGTCTCACGGGAGGGAGATGGGTCCGCCACGAGGAAAAGTCGTGGGGTCGCCATACTTCCGGGGAGTTGGAAATGGCTAGTCTCGCTGTCGAGTGCTAGCGGGAAAAGTTGTCGTATACGACCGGTGCGGTGCGTATACGTCGTGTAGTCGGGTTTTGCCAGCTAGTATAAATCGACTTGAATCGCTGTCCCTCGCAGTAATGAGTACCGCTTGTTTAGCTCGTCACATCGTAGTAATCAACTGGAAGATGAAGATGAGAAAGTAAAGGAATGTTGATTTATTTTGATCTTTTCTTGCAAACATGATTGCCATAGTCTGTAGATTGCAAACATAGATGTTAATGAATCCTAATGTTGAGCTAAAACATTGAAAGTAAGGATCCACCTCTTAGTGCTGCTTTCGCAAAGGAGTCAACCCCACAGCCGTAAGCCTTTGCATAATAGGCGTCGGCCTTAGCGTGCTTGTTGTCGGGTCGGTCTTGCTGAGTATTAGAGTACTCGGGGTTTGCTCGTTATATTTTCAGGACCCGAGTCGCACTTCCACGACTTGGAGGGTAGTTCCCCGCGAGAGGAGCGGTGTCCCGAGGGAGGTTTCCTCCAATGGGAACGGATCCCCACGCCGTGAAGAGGAAGGACAGTGGTGTACGACGGGCTCAGTACATCACGATGACGCTTCGTAGTATTTCTATTGTATAAAGTACAAGTTTCCGCTGCAAGACTCGTAGGTTGTTAAACTTCATTAATGTATTATGCTTCCGCTGTACAATGTTTGTATTTCGAAAACCTGGTTGTATTATACCATGATGTATATATTCCGGCTTGTATGAGATGATGAACTGTTGTAACTCGCTGCGTCGAGTGTCCCCCTGTACCGAGTCCCGGGTATCCCGGAGGGGATGTCACAGATATAATCTTGATCGCTAGCTGCTATGCTTAATAAAATTATTGGTAGCAACACCGAGTGATTTGGAGATCACCCGGTCTAGGAATGAATTATGGTTACCCTCACATGAATAATTGGACACCGTACGGGAAGTGCATGTGTAGGATGCGGTGCCAAGGTTGGCCCTTGTGCGCCATAGCCCCGTATGTGTCGATAAAGGACCGTTCGTTGTGACTCCGCGAGCAAGTATTGAGTTGTGTACCAAATGCATACCTTCGTATGGGAGTTGGTAAACCGACGTATCTTGAGAGTCGTAGTGTTGGACGGTCTCTCCACCCTTTATGCAAAGTGTTGGTCACAGCGGCTGCACGGGTTTGTGAGTAGACGGAGGGTGTGTTAATACCCTTGGACCCGACGCTACTGTGGTTGCATGTGGAATGCACACTTGGAGGGCGGACCCGGCTCATATCTATGATAATCTTGTGAAAGGTGGCCAGACGTGTTCTTAAATGATGCGTATGTCATGCATTTGGGTTTCCCTGCAGAGTGTAAATCGATATATATCACCATCCCTCGCGCTGATGAGTAATCAAGAGAAGATGAAATGAAGCTTTCTGTTTGATAAGAATAAATTATGTATTGCAACCATGATTGTTAGAAATGCTCACTCGAAGTTACGTTCATGTCTCCACCCTCTTAATTTGGCTAAAACATGAAAGAGTTAAATCACATAGGTGCTGTTTTCCGCAATTTCAGCAAGCCAGGTGAAGCCCCTTGCATGCTAGTTTCGGTTCTTAGAACCATTTTGACGGGTAAGCCTTGCGAAGTATATTAGATACTCGGGGTTTGCGTTTAAACTCATTTCAGGAATCCTACAGCCTGATTATTGTGGTTGCTGCGGAAAGTTTGTGTGTCAAGGTGAGGAACCTCAGCAGTGGACCGTGGAGTGGATTCCCGCTTCACCAAATCAAGAGTGAGGCCACGCCATATGGGCTGGTATGGTTCTCCTAGCTAAGTTGTATATATGTATCGTCGAGATGTTTTACGCTTGCGCAGATGTTCATTAAATAATGTAAACCTGAAATTCGCACGCTATGGTATTGTATTCGAATTCAAATCTATGTACTGTAATAACTATTTTATCTAATGTAAAAGTTGCTACTCGTACATTTATATGACTATGTAATTGGTGAATGTATCGTTAATGTATGTGCAATGTACGTTCGCTTCGTCGAATGTCTCCCGATATGATCCCGTGCGACAATCCCTCTTGCCTTGCAAGGTAGGGGTGTCACGTTAAGAGCAGATCTATCAGATTGTTTGTTTTCAGCTTCGACTATCATATTTAGGCAGGGAAATTTTAAGCATCTCTTTCGAATACTGGTCCGTAGGCTGCTATTTTAAGAGCGATCTGTGATATTATGCTATCTCAAACCTTAGAGACTAGTTGTTTTTTCTATATAGCACGATTGTGTTAAAGTAAGCTACTGCTATGCATTGTGATCTGTGTTGATTAGAACTAGTATTCAATCATAGTCACCAAGCTGAAATAACCATAGTTGCTTAGGTATAGAATTTTACTAGTAGGAATGTGTTGACGTCAAAAGTCGCCGACACACCGTAGTCCGGAGAGTCCACCGAAACCCCAGCTGACGCGAGTCCTGTGCTCCCAACGGACTGGCTCAGCTCGCCAATGTTCGTGTGCGCTGGTGCGTGCCGGATGGTTTTCCTGCAAACCAACAAAGACAATAAAAGAGTGTAAAATTCCGGATCATCGGCCCGGATAGACCGATGTACAGCCATGGCCGATCACGGCGTAAGATAGACAAAATCGGCCATGAACAGAGAACAGCACGGCCCATCCATTTATGTATTTAAATGCCAGAGCGAGCGAACTGTAGTACAAACGATACGAAATCGGCCGATGCTATAACATGCGATCGGTGACTAGCAGCCGATTTCGTCGGTGAGCGATTAAATCATTAAGACTTTGCAGGGATGTATTATCGAGTAAAATGTAAACAAAGCAATTATTAATAGGATGTAATTAGTTTGGTAGCAAGAGGGTAGTTTAATCATCAACCAGATCCGTGAATCGGCCGATCGGGTATGCGGCCGATTCTGCCATTGATTATATCGGTGAATTATTTAGATCTATCCAAATGTATAATGATGATCAATAAGATCATCCTAGTAACTTGGGTTCAAAAGCAGCTTTAACAGATTTGGCACTAATTAAACATAAAACAGCTTAATGAACGTGATAAGCAATCGGCTAAACACTCCAAAAGAACGAGTAAGACAAATACAACCACACAGATCCCAAATCGATCGATCGCTCCAACAGGACAAGTCAAGCGATGGCACGCGGTCGGACCAGGTCTAACGACCGCGCACGCCGGCCGATTCGGGACAAGCACGATCATAAACGTCTTAACTATGAAAGTAAGTCTACACCTTAGTCAATCGGCTGCATGCGCCTAGGACAAGTCAACTATCGCAAAGGCAAACACAGGACACGTCAACTGAATTTGCACGGTCGAATCGGCCAAGATGTAGAAGAATTCTCATAGCGGCTATCGTGACTCGAACGACCAAATCCGAGCCAATCGGCGTTGTAAGCAAAGGCTGGAACGGGGAGGCGGGACAAGTCAAACTACCTCCACCACGAGCCCGGACCAGGTCAACTTGACTCATCCGGCCGATACTCACTACGCCGACTAGAAACAGATCTAGTCGCCGGATAACTAGCAATTAAGCATCTAATTACGAACAATGCGCCGAGAATTAGACAACATAATTACCTTGTCAAGTCAACTTATTGTCGACCGGAGCCCCGAAGATCCCCGCGCGAAAACAGTAGACTTGACGAGAAAATTAGGGTTTGGCGATGCGCCGAAAGTTGTATTGGATGTGAATCGAGTTTACATGTTACATCCGAGTATGTATTTATACTCGGCAAAAGAATCCTATTCGGACCCTCTTCGAGCCGATTTCCTAACCGACTAGAACCCTTTTTCCAAAACTAAACTACTATTTCTAATTTTACAACGTGGGCCGGGCCCATCAATGTTGTGCTCTTCCGTTGGCGTCCGCGCACGATTCCCGGGAGGGACGCGCCCCTTTACTCGCCCAAGCGGCCGTCGGTCTTCCGCCCACCTGTCCTCTTTTGACCCATAGTCGCCGACAACGGGCCCCTTGGTCAAAAACCGGCGTCAACACATGTCCCCCGGTGCGGGGTATGCAACGCATGCGTCGGACTGATTTATCCTCTTTTATTGCGCCGGTTTTACCGCCCGTCACTTCTCCATAAAACCCGGGGCCACCCCAGGTCATTTCCTCATCTGTTCCTTCTCTTTGGCCTTCGTCTTCTCCTGTTCTAGCGACCTTTGCCTTTCGAGCCTCTTCAACTTCTCACCGCGCCGCCGTCGTTTTCTCTTCCGGCGACCATGAATCCCGCTGTCGTTGCCGCTGCGGCCGCCGCCGCCGACCGCGTCGTCGCCACCACCAACGCCGTTCCGGAGGTAATGTACATTCGGGCACCCCTCTTTTCTACCTTTGCAATTTTCTTTGTGTTCTTGTTCTTGTTCATTTTCACAATCTATCTTCTTTCCGTTTTGTTTCTCATTTTAGCCCTATTCCTTGTTTTTAGGAGATCCGGAACCAAATCGTCATCCCTTCTAACATTCCGACCCATTTCTTCTTGGGCCCCATGGGCAATCCGGACCCCACGGATCTTATCCGTGCCGAAACGAACCGAGTCCCGTTTCGGCAACAATCTCCATTATCGGCCGAGTGGTCCGAGTAGCTTTAGGTCATGGCCGACTCCTGTTGCGGGGTGGCGGGATTGGTATAACCGGGTATCGGCCGCTCATCGACAAGTTTGGGCCGATATCGGCATTGCCCATGCCATCAAACTCTCTCCGGCCGACCACCACAAAAACGAACCGTTGTCGGCGGCCGCTTCCTATCTCCGGTCGGATGCCCTGAATCGCTTCATGTTCGGGCACGGCCGGCTACCATGACCCTCCTGGACACGGTCATGTTGGCCGATTTGAATATCACAGCGGAGGCCACCCCGGACGCCATCCGCATCAAGTCCACCCATCGGATCAATCCTAAGGACACCGGGGGTTGGAAGGTCTATATCCGGACCTACAACAAGGGGCACGGCTCGGTCGATCGCCGTGAGCACGTTGCCTTTCTCAACATGTGGCTTGACCACTTTTTCTTTTGTGGGGTCGGCGTGAGCCCCACAAACAACTTCTCGCCGATAGCCGATAGATCGGCCGACGGCTATGCCCTTCCTATGGGCAAATATCTTTTGGGGTCGGCGTACTTCCTTCTTCACCAGGTTTCGGTGGAGTTGCGTTTTGGCCGATCGATCAAGAACCTGGGCGGCCCTTGGTGGTTTATCCGGATGTGGTTGTCCCTTCACACCACCAAGGCCATCGATCCGGACCTCGGTGTCCTCACCTTCCCCGGCAATCACGCGAGAATCGGCCACGCCCGATCCAGCCGGTGTATCTCCTTCGGTGAAGCGCTATCCATGGCACCGGGGGCAGCCATGTCGGATGACACCCTGGCATATTGGTTCGCCGCCCTTTACAAGGGCCTCAACAATGAAAGTACGGATTGGTATCCGTATATTGATTTCTTCGAGAAGGGGTATGACACCCCTTTTCCGATTGACCCCACCTTCCCAACGGCCGACGGGGAGCGGCCAAGATCTTCACCACCTGCCTCCGCCCTCGTCCGCTGCCGACGGGACTCGCCGCTAGGAGCAAGGCTCTCTGCTCCTACGAGTTCTACCACCCGTCGGTGGCAGCCCGTCAACTCGGCTTCGGCCAGCTGCCCCCGACCTCTTCTACGTGGGGCAAATAAAGGCGCGGGCTACCGTCGACGACGCCGTTCAATGGAATTGGCTCGTCGGCCTCACCGCCGATGTCGCCACCGGCGACTTAGCCGGATTTTCCCGGCGCCCCGGAGTACCCGCCTCTTCGACCGCTGGTGGGGCGAGTGGAACCGGCACCTTCGCAGCCGGAACACCGCTTCCTTCTTCTCCGGCTTAGTCCCGAGCGAAGCTTTCGCCGAGGTACGTGTAGCCGATCCATTTCCGTAAGGCCGATTTTATAAATGAAATCGGCCACTCTAAATGCTCACCCTTGTATATTCTTTTTCAGTCGGACACGGAGGAGCCGCCGACCCGAGCATCGAGTGGCCGGCCGATCGCATACCTAATGCCGAGCCCAATTGTTCCAAACATCGGCTTCACCGATCGCACTCCTGCCCAAGCTTTTGCGGCAATGATTCGAGGGCACCAGCTGCCCGCAAGGCCAAGACTAAAACGGCCGTCATTAGAAAGAGGAAGGCTAATGTGCCGGCCGCAAGGCCGACTCAAGCCCCGAAGCGCCACCGCGCGCCGCTCAAGCAGCTCTGCACGCCCGTCCGACCCGGACTACTTCAGCGAACCATCTCCGCCGCATCGGGTTATTATTGCATGATCGCCGATTCCCTCTTTACTTTACTTAGTCTAACTATGAGTTCTTTGCAGGAATCGGCGGTTCTTCCTCCTCGGGCCCGGACACCAACGCCCGATAGGCCGATCCGCCTATCAACTCCTTCACCAACCAGGACGCCGACACCGATCGGCCGATTCAAACAGCTTCGGAGCTCGAAGTCATGCCAAGCCGGGCCGATCCGAACCTTACGGAAAACCCAACTCACTCGGATCGGCCTGCGTCTCCCGATGTTGCCGTCGAAGTTGAACAAGCTGGCCGTGTGTCACCCGCGGCTTCTCCCAAAGGCACCGCTGCCGACGAAGAACCGGCCGGCCAGGAGCCGCCCGCGGCTTCTCCGTAGGCACCGCTGCCGATGAGCCTACCGATGAGCCCGCCAATCACCGATGCCGCCTCCGAAGATGTCGTTGGCGAAGGGGAATCGGCCGGCCGAGAGCTGATTGGAACAAACGAACCTGTGGGTTCAATGGCGCAGCCGATAGACGTCCAACCGCTCCGCATCGACGCTTCGCAGGTTTGTTTTTACAAACTCCTTTTTATTTTCTTGATTTGCTTCGATTATCAACTTCACTTTATTTTCCTTGGTATTCCGGGCGCTCGGCTTCCCTCGTCCTGCGCCGATTTTGGTATCCGCTTCCGGTCTTACCACCATGAACGAAATCGCGCACGAGCTCGAGGCCTCTTCGGTCGATCGCTTGGTGGCCGACGCTCACCCCATAAGGGCCCGGTACTTGGAGGTTCGGACGGAGCTCCCGGAAGATGTGCGCGATGCGCTGCACCGTGTGGCGTACATGGAGTACCGGCAAATGGACTTCACTCGTGCCCGGCGGCGTCCGGCTCGCCACGCGGAGCAGCAGCAAGCGGCGTTGCTCGCCGAGAACTCAATCAAGCGCTCCGAGGAAGAGGCCCGGAAGACCCAGGAGATGCAAGAGCAACTCTCAAATCGGCGGAATGAACTGCAGGTAATCAACCAGGAGATTGCCGATTTGAGAGCATCGCCGGCTCTCAAGGAGGAGGCGGCGGCGGCCTTGGAAGCTACCATTGCACAGTTGTCGGCCGATGTGGCGGCTCAACGAGAGACGACGGCCGAAGCAATTCAAACGGCCGAGAAGATGGTTGCTGCGGCGCAGGCTGATGTCGGCCCCATCGAGGATGACCTCTTGGTCATGGCCAATCTCGACTCCATGCTGGCCCGCGCACTATCTCGCCGTCCAAGACTTCTTGTCCCGCGCCGAGGCCGTCAATTATGCTTAAGTGTAATAGGATCTTGAACAAAATTTTGGTTGTAAACATTTTTTTGCACTAAGGGCGATATACAATCATATCGGCCATCCGAAGACGATGTTCAAACATCGGCTAATTTATCGACGACTTCCTCTCGTTTTACTTTTATATTTTTTGGGCTAAGGGCGATACTCTCGGTATCGGCCGTCTCAAGGCGATGTGCATCGACATCGGCTGTAGTCTTTTTAGGTTGAACACTATGAGTTAATCCAAATACTAGGATAATACTCGCTTCAAATACTTTCCATTAAGTGCTCGGCCGAATTCTTCCCCTTCTAACTCTTTCAAAATATATGCATTACCCGGTGCCGATCGGCTAATTAAATAAGGTCCTTCCCAATTAGGCGACCATTTACCAAACCGATTGTCCTTTACGCCGATCGGCATCCTAAGCTTCCGGACCAAATCGCCCTCTTTAAACTGTTTCTGCACGACCTTCTTATCATAATGGCGGGCGACCCTTGCTTTATTCTGCTCTATTTTCTCCAATGCATCCAGCCGATTTTGTACTACATCTTCTAATTCATCCATCATCAATCCGTAGTACTGATCGGCCGAAAGTTTTTGTTGCAATTCAATCCTTCCGGAGCCGATAGCTGTCTCCCATGGCGATACGGCTTCGTGCCCATACACCAACCGATACTGGCGCAACTTGCATGGCTCCATGCCGTGACATACGATAAGCCCACAAAGCGTCCATCAATTTCATATGCCACTTACGAGGATATTCTTGTATTTTCCGCTTAATCAACTTGATCGGACTCTTATTTGCCGCTTCAGCTTGGCCATTGGCTTGGGCATAATACGGCGATGAATTAATCAACTTAATTCCCATCTCATCAGCAAAAGATTGAAATTCGTCCGACGTGAATACTGATCCTTGATCTGTTGTGATTGTCTCTGGAATCCCAAACCTATAAATAATATGCTCTTTAACAAACGTTATCACGTCGGCCGTCGAAACTTTACGATAGGGTGCTGCTTCAACCCATTTTGTGAAGTAATCTGTAGCTACCAATATGTATTGATGTCCTTTGCTTGATGCTGGATTTATCCGGCCGATCATATCCATGGCCCAGCCTCCGAACGGCCAAGGTTTGATTATCGGATTCATAGCCGACGCAGGCGCCCTCCGTATAGGCCCAAATTTCGGCAGTCTTGGCAACTCTTATAATATTTGAAACAATCGGCCAACATTGTCGGCCAGTAATAACCAGCTCGCCTTAGTAGCCACTTCATCTTATGGGCCGATTGATGCGTTCCGCAAATTCCATCATGTACTTCGCTCATCACCACTTTCGCCTCGGTGTCATCAATACACTTGAGAAGTACCCCATCAATCGTCTTGAAAAATAATTGACCATCCAACAGAACGTACTTCAAGGCTTTATATCTTATCTTCTTATCTGCAGGTTGGGATGGATTGCTCAAAAAATTTCGAATTTCCGTACGCCAATCGGCTTCTTCACCATTAGCTATTTCCAAGCTGTTTTCGGCGAGCCGATATCCGGATGCTAGTTGAGCCAAGTTATTTGCTTCGAAGTTCTGCTCTCTTGGTATATGGCTAACTTTAACACACTTGAACCTTTTCATTAACTTCCGACATTTTCTATGATATTGCAACAATACTTCATCTTTACACTCATACTCATCGGCCAGCTGACTCACGATCAACAAAGAATCACCAAAAATTTCCACAAAATCAGCCCCGGCATTGATGAGTAATTCCAACCCTTTTAATACTGCCTCATACTCGACTTGGTTGTTGGTGTGCGCCTCTACTGTGATAGAGTACCCTCGTATTGCCCCCGAGGCGACACAACAACCAAGCCGATTCCACTTCCTTCCTTGCAAATTGAACCATCAAAGAACACCGTCCACGGCATCGGTTCAACGTATCCGGCCGAGTGCTCACCGTGTTGCACTATTAAATCAGCCAATACTTGAGCTTTTACTGCTTTGGCCGATTCATAGCCTAGATCAAATTCCGCAATTGCCAACATCCATTTGCCCAACCGGCCTTTGGGGACCGGAGCCGATAGCATATATTTTACGACATCGGCCTGGCAAACGACGAGTGCACTCTTCGGCCAACAGATAATGCCTTAGTTTTGTACATGAAAAATATAGACAGAGACATAACCTTTCCACCTCCGGATATCGTGTTTCCGCATCAATCAATTTGCGGCTGAGATAAAATATGACCCGCTCTTTTCCTTCCTGCTCTTGAGTCAATGCTCGAGCCGATGCACCTATCATCGGCCGATAAATATAACTTAAAGGGTGTGCCCGACTTCGGCGGAACCATTACCGGTGGGGACACCAAATATTTCTTGATATCTTCTAAAGCCTTTTGATGGATCGGCTCCCACCGAAACTCTTGATTGGTCTTGAGCTTCAACAATGGCGTAAACACATCAAGTCGGCCGGACAAGTTTGAGATAAATCGCCTAATAAAATTAATCTTGCCGATCGAGGACTGGAGCTTCGTCTTGTTCGTCGGCGGTTCCAACTTTCCGATAGAATCAATACTTTTAGGGCCGACTTCAATTCCCTTTTCATGCACAATAAACCCCAGAAATTGACCAGTCGAGACGCCAAACGCACACTTGAGCGGGTTCATCTTTAGGCCGTATTGTCTTGTCCTCTTCAACACTTCTCCGAGATCAACCACATGACTTCCAACCGATCTCGATTTCACCATGACATCATCAATATAAATTTCCACCAATCGGCCGATCAAATCGTGATATATAAAATTCATGGCCCTCCGATATGTAGCACCAGCATTTTTTAGTCCGAAGGTCATGACAACCCACTCATATAGTCCCAACGCTCCAGGGCATCCGAATGCCGTCTTTGATATATCTTCCTCGGCCATAAAAATCTGATTATACCCAGCATTTCCATCCATAAAGCTCAAAATCTTGTTGCCGGCGGCTGCATCAACCAACAAATCGGCGTTTGGCATTGGATACTCATCTTTCGGAGTTGCCTTATTCAAATTTCTGAAGTCAATGCAGACCCGCATCTTTCCATTTTTCTTCTCCACCGGCACAATACTAGAAACCCACTCCGCATATCGGCATGGCCTGATGAAGCCGGCTTCATACAATCCGATAATCTCTTCTTTAACGGCTTCATAATACCTAGGGTCAATTTTCCGAGCCCCACGCTTATATGGTCGATATCCGGGTTTAGTGGGCAACCGATGTTCAACAATCGATCGGGCTGAGACCAGGCATCTCACTATAATCCCAAGCAAAGCAATCTTTATATTCTTTCAACAAGGTCACTAACTCATCCCTTACTTCTTTACATAATTTCTTGCTGATATATGTCGGCCGAGGCTTGTTTCCATCCCCTATATCTACCTCTTCTAACTCGTCGGCCGACACAAAACCGTGACCTAGTTTCCCATCTTCTGTTTCGTTAATCGGCCGACTCATCATATCCTCAATCCGTGTATCGATCGGCCGATTATCCGCCAATTCTCCCGTGGGGCCCATCGGAGCAGCCGGGGGTACCGACCCCCGGTCACGATAACTCCGTCATCCGTGATGTTTATGGCCTCCGCATCCCAATATGTGCCCGATAAACAAGGCAAGCTTTCCAGACCGGCAAACTCGAAATCGGCGGTTGCAATGGTTACGGACTTATCAGCCCGCACGATTTCGACCTTGTTGCCGACCCATTGAATCAAACACTGGTGCATGGTTGATGGGATGCAACAATTGGCATGAATCCAGTCTCTCCCCAACAAAGTTGTATATGCACCTTTCCCGTCGATGATGAAAAAAGTGGTGGGTATGGTTTTGCTGCCCACGGTGATCTCCATTATTGCAGCCCCACGCACATCTTGGCTTCTCCCGCTGTAATCCTTGAGCGTCGGATTAGCCCTCATCATTTCTTCCGGCGTCTTCCCGAGCTTGCGGTATGTAGTAATCGGCATAACATTGACTGCCGCTCCTCCGTCGACCAACATTTTCCTCATCGGCGACCCATTGACGTAGCCACTAATGTATAAGGCCTTGAGATGCAAATGATCGAGTTGACCGGCTTATCAAAAACCGCTGATTCCGGCGTCCACGGAATTTCCGAAGCCTCCTCAACTGGTTCTTCTTCAGCAGAATTTTCATCGGCCGATCCGACAATCCTGGGCATCGGTGACATCATATTCACCGCGGCTTCAGCCCGGACCACCTGAGACCGCACTTTCGGCCTCCATTGCTTCTTGGGCTTGGGTTCATCATCCTGGTCATCTCCGTAATGCCGTTCACCCTTGATTTCCCGACAACGCATTCTTTGAAGCCTCCTCTTTTGGGTTTCTTCGAGCAAACCACCGGGCACCACTTGTCCTTCGTTCTCGGTTTGATCACCTCTCGAATCTTCATGGTATTGGTAATCAAACTCTTCTTCATCATTGATCGGCCCCGGCCGATCGTGAACGGAGGTTCTCTTTGGCACTACGCATCTTCGTTCATCATATCCGTGATCGTAGTCGATTGCTCTTCCGGGGGCCGATTGTCGAGATTCATAGTTGCGACTAATCGGCCGTCCCTGGTAGCTTGACGGCCCGACGTCCCGATACTCTTCCCGGCCGGTGCACTCCGGACAGTTTTCGATAGATGGAAGCTTCATGTTTCGGTCCCAGCAGATGCTGAAAGAAAGGACAATCCCGAGTGTGGGTCAAAATCTTCTCGGCGGATCACGCCTTGCTCGTACTCGCTGACTTCGGCGGATAGATTCCTGTTCATGTGCCATCTGATCTCTTTCTTCCCTCTCTCTCTTCCTCTCATATCGGCGTATGAAACCAGCTGATCCACCGCCGATGGTATTGATGTACATCGTATTAGCCGGAAAAGGGTGCCCATCAACTTTCATCTTCTTCTTTACATCAGCTGCTCGCAATACCCCACTTGTCAATCGCCTTCCGGATCTCATCCCTCATAGCATAACAATCAACGGTGTCATGATGTGAATTTCCATGCCACTTGCACCACTTAGCCATTTTTTTCAATTCTTCCGGCGTAGGAATTTTGTGATGAGGTGAAAGCTGGATTTTCTTTTCCCGCAACAGGCTGATCAAATATCTCGTCGGCCTTAGATAAATCAAAATCATATTTTCTCTCCTTAGGATTGACATGCGGAGAAAATATCGGCCGTTTGTTACTAGTCCACTCAACTGCATTAATTCCCTCTTCATCATCTTCACTGTCGAAATCAGCATAAGCTACCCGATACCGCCGATTCCTGGTGAGCTGGAGATTCTCTTCCTGGCCGACCGCCCTGCGTGTCGGTTGTGCCAGCCCATCAAATTCATGCGGGGTAAACTTTTCTTTGATGTTGGAGAACAGCCCCGCATAAGCAATCTCGGCCAAGCTGCTGCTCCGTCGAGTTCGGATTGTAGCATCGCCCCCTTAGAGTCCTGAACCTCTGTATATAATCGGTTCATCGATTCCCCGATTTTTGTTTCATCGCCATTAAATCGGACAAACTAAGCTCGGTAATGCCCGTGAAGAAGTATGAGTGAAACCTTTTCTCTAGATCGGCCCAACTCCGAATAGAACCGAGGCGACAGTGAAGCAAACCATGAAAAGGCCGATCCGGATAATGAAAGTGGGAATAACCTAACCCGCAAAGCCTCCTGAGTAGACGCCTCACCAAGGCTGTGCGTCATACCGGCTGATGTGCTCCATAGTTGATGTGTTATCTTGCCCGAGAAAACTTGGAAAACTCAGGAATTTTATACTTATTGGGTAAAGCCACGGAATCCATCCGAGTCAGGGTAAGGTCGCCGATATAATGCACTCTTCTCTTTGGGCTTCAAATCGAGCCGATCCTTCATCATATCGGCGATCTTAGCCATGAGGCTATTCATATCATTGGGTTCAGCGATTCTCGATCCGGCCCCTGTCATATAAGCTGTGTTGGGTTGTCCCCGATCGGGTGTACCGGCTGGCCGTTTCAGAAATCCCGGTGCGATAATCGGAAACGAGCGTACGTGGAGCAATTCCATAATTCACGACCGATTGGATCGGCCGTCCGATCATAAATCCCTGTCCCCCAGCCGATACGGTCGGTCGTGGAATACCGAGATACCGGCCGTACTATAGTGGGTGAGTTCTCAATTCTACTCGGGCCGGTATTTGGTACGTAGAAGAAATTAGGCCGCTGTGCCATCTGCGGGACCGTTGCCACATTGGTTGCTGCCCTTAACTCGAAGTCGGTCTGTTGTACCTCTTGTCTGTCGCCTTCCTCCGTTACCGACTTCTTGGGGTCACTATCATTCTCCTTGCCTGGCTGGGTTGCACTCGGTACTTGCATCTGCATTGTCTTTGCCAGGCCATAGGTGAGGTGGCATGCCGTACATCGGCTGAAACCCTGCTGGCGGTGTAGTATTACGGAGGCCGATTCCTTGAATCGGCCGTACGAAAGTGCCAATAGGCTGAGTGTATGCAGGTCCGGAATATCCTTCGATGAACAATCTGCCATCAAGCTGTGTCCTTGATCAAATTCCCGATGGTGTTGGTCAACACGCCCGATCGATTGATTAGGGCCTGGTGAATGGACGAGTTAACCATATCACCGAGTTGGTTGGCATCCGGCAGTCTCTGGGCTTTGATTTGGTCTATTTCTTCCGGATGCAGAATCCGAGGGAAATCTCCTTTTGTAGCCACTCCGCCACGTGTCACTGTCGGGGCTTGAAAGTACTTCTTCATTGCTTCGGCCAGGTATTCTTGGTACTGCAGCTTTTGTTCCGTCGTCATCTTTCCCCAGGCCGAAACTCCGTTATCATCGAAACCTCTCCATGCCCTTTGCCATCCGTCCTGAGAGGAACTGGAACCAAAATAGGCCGGTTCTCGGCATCGACCATTGGCGTTCCGTCCTCCCCGACAGCCTGTATGTATGACATCTTGATCTTGGTTGCTTCCGTCCCACTGGGCGTGCCAAAAAGTGTGTTGACGTCAAAAGTCGCCGACACACCGTAGTCCGGAGAGTCCACCGAAACCCCAGTCGACGCGAGTCTCGTGCTCCCAACGGACTGGCTCAGCTCGCCAATGTTCGTGTGCGCTGGTGCGTGCCGGATGGTTTTCCTGCAAACCAACAAAGACAATAAAAGAGTGTAAAATTCCGGATCATCGGCCCGGATAGACCGATGTACAGCCATGGCCGATCACGGCGTAAGATAGACAAAATCGGCCATGAACGAGAGAACAGCACGGCCCATCCATTTATGTATTTAAATGCCAGGCGAGCGAACTGTAGTACAAACGATACGAAATCGGCCGATGCTATAACATGCGATCGGTGACTAGCGACCGATTTCGTCGGTGAGCGATTAAATCATTAAGACTTTGCAGGGATGTATTATCGAGTAAAATGTAAACAAAGCAATTATTAATAGGATGTAATTAGTTTGGTAGCAAGAGGGTAGTTTAATCATCAACCGAGATCCGTGAATCGGCCGATCGGGTATGCGGCCGATTCTGCCATTGATTATATCGGTGAATTATTTAGATCTATCCAAATGTATAATGATGATCAATAAGATCATCCTAGTAACTTGGGTTCAAAAGCAGCTTTAACAGATTTGGCACTAATTAAACATAAAACAGCTTAATGAACGTGATAAGCAATCGGCTAAACACTCCAAAAGAACGAGTAAGACAAATACAACCACACAGATCCCAAATCGATCGAGTCGCTCCAACAGGACAAGTCAAGCGATGGCACGCGGCTGGACCAGGTCTAACGGCCGCGCACGCCCGGCCGATTCAGGACAAGCACGATCATAAACGTCTTAACTATGAAAGTAAGTCTACACCTTAGTCAATCGGCTGCATGCGCCTAGGACAAGTCAACTATCGCAAAGGCAAACACGGGACACGTCAACTGAATTTGCACGATCGAATCGGCCAAGATGTAGAAGAATTCTCATAGCGGCTACCGTGACTCGAACGACCAAATCCGAGCCAATCGGCGTTGTAAGCAAAGGCTGGAACGGGAGGCGGGACAAGTCAAACTACCTCCACCACGAGCCGGACCGGGTCAACTTGACTCATCCGGCCGATACTCACTACGCCGACTAGAAACAGATCTAGTCGCCGGATAACTAGCAATTAAGCATCTAATTACGAACAATGCGCCGAGAATTAGACAACATAATTACCTTGTCAAGTCAACTTATTGTCGACCGGAGCCCGAAGATCCCGCGCGAAAACAGTAGACTTGACGAGAAAATTAGGGTTTGGCGATGCGTCGAAAGTTGTATTGGATGTGAATCGAGTTTACATGTTACATCCGAGTATGTATTTATACTCGGCAAAAGAATCCTATTCGGACCCTCTTCGAGCCGATTTCCTAACCGACTAGAACCCTTTTTCCAAAACTAAACTACTATTTCTAAATTTACAACGTGGGCCGGGCCCATCAATGTTGTGCTCTTACGTTGGCGTCCGCGCACGATTCCCGGGAGGGACGCGCCCCTTTACTCGCCCAAGCGGCCGTCGGTCTTCCGCCCACCTGTCCTCTTTTGACCCATAGTCGCCGACAACGGGCCCCTTGGTCAAAAACCGGCGTCAACAGAATGAGATGGAGAATTTTTTATATTCGGTATTAAAAGAAAAGAGAAGACATTAAGAACTTCAGCGTAAAGATAGTGATTTATATTACAACGTACTATGATAAAATTGTTTGTTTAAGAAAGAAAAAGACTGATACTATGAAGGATAGCTACTAGGCGAGCCCGCTGGAATCACCGGTATCTTTGGTCTTGGGGCCTTCTACCAGCTGATCATCGATTGTGCCTTCGAGTCGGAAGAAGAAAGCAATAAATCTGCATCAAGATCTTCATATTCTTCTTCTATTGTCCGTGTAAAGGCGGCAACGAGCATCTTGAGCGGCTTGATCTAGAGCGGGGACTGCTGCGGCTTCATTTAGTGGGACACCCGTTGGATCCGAGAGGAACATCCTCGATTAATTCGGAAACGGTACCAATGAGTGACTTTTTCAACTCATCAAACGGGTCTTCGATTGTATCCGGGTGAGCAGCTTCTCCGATGAAGTTAATGTCGCGATCTTCGACCGGAGTCCAAGACTGGATTATTGCAGCGATGTGCCCTCCTCCCGATGCGGCGACCATATTGGAGTGCTCTCCGATCCTTCTAGGGACATCCCGGATAGCGGTTTCAAGATCTAACTCATTTTGGTGAATGGGTGTAACAACCCAAAGAAATAAATGTGCATTTCATGTCATCTAGCATCATATCGTCATTTCTCATTTTCAAAATCATTTGGTTGTGTGCAAATTTTGCATGTTAACAATTAAGTCTTTAATTTAATTTAAGTTGCTTCATTTAAAAAGAGTGCAAAATTGATAAATTAATGTGTTTAAAAGCTTTTCCTGGTCAAGCATGTGATATCATGAATTTTGAACATTTTTCAAATTTTTACCACTTTGGGAAATAGCCAAACCAATTGATTTAAATTAAAAAAAACATTTTTAATTTTGAATTTTTGTCTCCAAAAATATTTAGAATTGAAACATTGACCAATAACGAAAAAGATTCAAAAATTCTTTTTTCTTCCACCCTAATTTTTCGTGGAATTTTTGGAGGTCCGAGAAAGGTGCGTTTCAATAAATTCTTCCGATAGGGGGTTTTCTGCAAAAATCAACCGGGCCCATTTGCCGGTCTCTCTTCTTCCTCTCTCTCTCTCACAGCATCGCCCTGCCGCCAAGCCACCGAGGCCCGAGGCCAGCTCCGGCCGCGCGCCTCACCCTCCCGGCGCCACGAAGCAGCTCCAACGCCACCTCACCCTCGGACCGACCGAGATAAAACCCAAACCCAACTCATCTTCTCCCTCTCCGGCTCTCTCTCACTTGAACGCCGCCAACCGCGCGCCTCTCCTGCTCCCACGCCGGCAGCCCGCCTCCGGCCCCTCCCCGACAAGCCGTCACCACCCACCGTTCCGCAAGGCCATGCTGCACCTACCCATGGCCGCCAATTGCACTACTTCGCTCTAGCACCGGAGATCGAACTAGTTTTTCCACCAAGAACGTATAACCGTCGGCCACCGTGATTCCTTCGAATTCTCCCTCTCCGGTGAGCCAATTCACGTGATTCTTGCTCCCATAGGTGCGTCATCTCTCCCTTAGCCTCTCGGTGCATTCACCGTCGAGGTTTCTGTCACACCCCTATCCCGAAAGATAGTTAAGTGTGGTACGGATCGCCTTGGGAGATGATTGACGAAGCAAACATACATAGCATCACATTAACAAACATACGCGATTTGCAAGGTTACGTAATTAAGTCTTGATTACAACATAGAGTTCGAATAAAAGATACATTAGGTTCGAAATTAAGTCTTACATAGCCATGATCTTTGTTCGAAATTAAAGTGCGGAAGCGAAATACATAACTCGACGATACTTAGGTAACTTAAAGGGACCATGCCGGCCTAGGCCATGGCTCACTCGTCATGGGTCGGAGAGCTAGGGACCCATTCAATGGTCCACTCTTTGGGCTCTTCTCCATCCCAAACCACCTTACCACAACAATCACAAAATCCGGCTTGCGGATGACCTGTAAACAACATGTAGTGGCAAAGCCCGAGTATCTAACATACTCCGCAAGTCTTACCCGATCAAATTGGCCATCTAAGACCGACTCCTAGATGCATGGGGCTTGACCGGTTTAACTTGGCATTTTGCATAAATAGCACCTATGCTAATTAGGTTGGCAATTTTATTACTTAGCCAAGTCAATAGGGTTATTGCATAAAAGAAACTTTAGTGAGCATACTAGCAAGGCAATAGTTTGCAATACAATTTAATATCAATATAAAACAACAAGCTCTTCCATCTCTTTCCATTACTACACATTGTAAACTGCTCGAAACAAGTGGTACTCATTAACCGAGAGGAAACGGCGATAATTATCGAATTATTAATCCTGCAGGAAAGAACCCAAATGCACGACATACGCATCATTTAAGAACACGTATGTGTTGACGCCGGTTTTTGACCAAGGGGCCCGTTGTCGGCGACTATGGGTCAAAAGAGGACAGGTGGGCGGAAGACCGACGGCCGCTTGGGCGAGTAAAAGGCGCGTCCCTCCCGGGAATCGTGCGCGGACGCCAACGGAAGAGCACAACATTGATGGGCCCGGCCCACGTTGTAAAATTAGAAATAGTAGTTTAGTTTTGGAAAAAGGATTCTAGTCGGTTAGGAAATCGGCCTGAAGAGGGTCCGAATAGGATTCTTTTGCCGAGTATAAATACATACTCGGATGTAACATGTAAACTCGATTCACATCCAATACAACTTTCGGCGCATCGCCAAACCCTAATTTTCTCGTCAAGTCTACTATTTTCGCGCGGGGATCTTCGGGGCTCCGGTCGACAATAAGTTGGCTTGACAAGGTAATCATGTTGTCTAATTCTCGGCGCATTGTTCGTAATTAGATGGCTTAATTGCTAGTTATCCGGCGACTAGATCTGTTTCTAGTCGGCGTAGTGAGTATCGGCCGGGATGAGTCAAGTTGACCTGGTCCGGCTCGTGGTGGAGGTAGTTTGACTTGTCCCGCCTCCCCGTTCCAGCCTTTGCTTACAACGCCGATTGGCTCGGATTTGGTCGTTCGAGTCACAGTAGCCGCTATGAGAATTCTTCTACATCTTGGCCGATTCGATCGTGCAGATTCGGTTGACGTGTCCCGTGTTTGCCTTTGCGATAGTTGACTTGTCCTAGGCGCATGCAGCCGATTGGCTAGGGTGTAGACTTACTTTCATAGTTAAGACGTTTATGATTGTGCTTGTCCTGAATCGGCCGGGCGTGCGCGGCCGTTAGACCTGGTCCAGCCGCGTGCCATCGCTTGACTTGTCCTGTTGGAGCGACCGGTCGATTTGGGATCCGTGTGGTTGTATTCGTCTTACTCGTTCTTTCGGAGTGTTTAGCCGATTGCTTATCACGTTCATTAAGCTGTTTTATGTTTAATCGATGCCAAATCTGTTAAAGCTGCTTTTGAACCCGAGCCATTAGTATGATTTATTGATCATCATTATACATTCAGATAGATCTAAATAATTCGCTGTTATAATCTATGGCAGAATCGGCCGCATACCCGATCGGCCGATTCACGGATCTGATTGATGATTAAACTATCCTCTTGCTATCAAACTAGTTACATCCTATTAATAATTGCTTTGTTTACATTTTACTCGATAATACATCCCTGCAAAGTCTTAATGATTTGATCGCTTACCGACGGAATCGGCTGCTAGCCACCGATCGCATGTTATAGCGTCGGCCGATTTCGTATCGTTTGTATCACGGTTCGCTCGCCTGGCATTTAATACATAAATGGATGGGCCGTGCTGTTCTCTGTTCATGGCCGATTTTGTCTATCTTATGCCGTGATCGGCCATGGCTGCACATCGGTCTATTTGGGCCGATGACCCGGAATTTTACACCTTTTATTGTCTTTGTTGGTTTGCAGGAAAACCATCCGGCACGCACCAGCGCACACAAACATTGGCGAGCTAAGCCAGTCCGTTGGGAGCACAGGACTCGCGTCGACTGGGGTTTCGGTGGACTCTCCGGACTACGGTGTGTCGGCGACTTTTGACGTCAACACACTTTTTGGCACGCCCGGTGGGACGAAGCAACGAAGATCAAGATGTCATACATACAGGCTGTCGGGGAGGACGGAACGCCAATGGTCGATGCCGAGAATCGGCCGATTTTGGTTCCAGTTCCTCTCAGGACGGATGTCAAAGGGCATGGAGAGGTTTCCGATGATAACGGAGTTTCGGCCTGGGGAAAGATGACGACAGAACAAAAGCTGCAGTACCAAGAATACCTGGCCGAAGCAATGAAGAAGTACTTTCAAGCCCCGACGGTGACACGTGGCGAGTGGCTACAAAAGGAGATTTCCCTCGGATTCTCGCATCCGGAAGAACTAGACCAAATCAAAGCCCGAGATCGCCGGATGCCAACCAACTCGGTGATATGGTTAACTCGTCCATTCATCGAGCCCTAATCAATCAATCGGGCGTGTTGACCAACACCATCGGGAATTTGATCAAGGACACGGTTGATGGCAGATTGTTCATCGAAGGATATTCTGGACCTGCATACACTTAGCCTATTGGCACTTCGTACAGCCGATTCAAGGAATCGGCCTCCGTAATACTACACCGCCGAGCAGGGTTTCAGCCTATGTACGGCATGCCACCTCACCTATGGCCTGGCAAAGACAATGCAAATGCAAGTACCAGTGCAACCCAGACCAGGCAAGGAGAATGATAGTGACCCCAAGAAGTCGGTAACGGAGGAAGGCGACGGACAAGAGGTACAACAGCCGACTTCGAGTTAGGGGCAGCAACCAATGTGGCAACGGTCCCGCAGATGGCACAAGCAGCCTAATTTCTTCTACGTACCAAATACCGGCCCGAGTAGAATTGAGAACTCACCCACTATAGTACGGCCGGTATCTCGGTATTCCACGACCGATCGTATCGGCTGGGGGACAGGATTTATGACTGGACGGCCGATCCAATCGGTCGTGAATTATGGAATTGCTCCACGTACGCCGTTTCCGATTCATCGGCACCGGGATTTCGGAAACGGCCAGCCGGTACACCCGATCGGGGGACAACCCAACACAGCTTATATGACAGGGGCCGGATCGATGAATCGCTGAACCCAATGATATGAATAGCCTCATGGCTAAGATCGCCGATATGATGAAGGATCAGTTCGATTTGAAGCCCAAAGAGAAGAGTGCATTATATCGGCGACCTTACCCCGACCGGATGGATTCCGTGGCTTTACCCAATAAGTATAAAATTTCTGAGTTTTCCAAGTTTTCCGGGCAAGATAACACATCAACTATGGAGCACATCAGCCGGTATGACGCGCAGCTTGGAGAAGCGTCTACTCGGGAGGCTTTGCGGGTTAGGCTATTCCCACTGTCGTTGTCCGGATCGGCCTTTTCATGGTTTGCTTCGCTGTCGCCTGGTTCTATTCAGAGTTGGGCCGATCTAGAGAAAAGGTTTCACTCGTACTTCTTCACGGGCATTACCGAGCTTAGTTTGTCCGATTTAATGGCAGTGAAACAAAAATCGGGGAATCGGTGACCGATTATATACGGAGGTTCGGGACTCTAAGGGGACGATGCTACAATCCGAACTCGACGGAGCAACAGCTTGGCCGAGATTGCTTATGCGGGGCTATTCTCCAACATCAAAGAAAAGTTTACCCCGCATGAATTTGATGGGCTGGCACAGCTGACACGCAGTGGCGGTCGGCCGAGAAGAGAATCTCCAGCTCACCGAAATCGGCGGTATCGGGTAGCTTATGCTGACTTCGACGGTGAAGATGATGAAGAAGGAATTAATGCAGTTGAGTGGACTAATAACAAACGGCCGGTATTTTCTCCGCATGTCAATCCTAAGGAGAGAAAATATGATTTTGATTTATCTAAGGCCGACGAGATATTTGATCAGCTATTGCGGGAAAAGAAAATCCAGCTTTCGCCTCATCACAAAATTCCTACGCCGAGGAATTGAAAAAAATGGCTAAGTGGTGCAAGTGGCATGGAAATTCACATCATAACACCGTTGACTCGTTATGCTATGAGGGATGGGATGCGGAAGCCATAAACATTACGGACAACGGAGTTATTGTGACCGGGCGGTCGGTACCCCCGGCTGCTCCGATGGGCCCCACGGGAGAATTGGCGGATAATCGGCCGATCGATACACGGATTGAGGATATGATGAGTCGGCCGATTAACGAAACAGAAGATGGGAAACTAGGTCACGGTTTTGTGTCGGCCGACGAGTTAGAAGAGGTAGATATAGGGGATGGAGACAAGCCTCGGCCGACATATATCAGCAAGAAATTGTGTAAAGAAGTAAGGGATGAGTTAGTGACCTTGTTGAAAGAATATAAAGATTGCTTTGCTTGGGATTATAGTGAGATGCCTGGTCTCAGCCGATCGATTGTTGAACATCGGTTGCCCACTAAACCCGGATATCGACCATATAAGCGTGGGGCTCGGAAAATTGACCCTAGGTATTATGAAGCCGTTAAAGAAGAGATTATCGGATTGTATGAAGCCGGCTTCATCAGGCCATGCCGATATGCGGAGTGGGTTTCTAGTATTGTGCCGGTGGAGAAGAAAAATGGAAAGATGCGGGTCTGCATTGACTTCGAAATTTGAATAAGGCAACTCCGAAAGATGAGTATCCAATGCCAAACGCCGATTTGTTGGTTGATGCAGCCGCCGGCAACAAGATTTTGAGCTTTATGGATGGAAATGCTGGGTATAATCAGATTTTTATGGCCGAGGAAGATATATCAAAGACGGCATTCGGATGCCCTGGAGCGTTGGGACTATATGAGTGGGTTGTCATGACCTTCGGACTAAAAAATGCTGGTGCTACATATCGGAGGGCCATGAATTTTATATATCACGATTTGATCGGCCGATTGGTGGAAATTTATATTGATGATGTCATGGTGAAATCGAGATCGGTTGGAAGTCATGTGGCTGATCTCGGAGAAGTGTTGAAGAGGACAAGACAATACGGCCTAAAGATGAAGCCGCTCAAGTGTGCGTTTGGCGTCTCAGCTGGTCAATTTCTCGGGGTTTATTGTGCATGAAAAGGGAATTGAAGTCGGCCCTAAGAGTATTGATTCTATCGGAAAGTTGGAACCGCCGACGAACAAGACGAAGCTCCGATCCCCGATCGGCAAGATTAATTTTATTAGGCGATTTATCTCAAACTTGTCCGGCCGACTTGATGTGTTTACGCCATTGTTGAAGCTCAAGACCAATCAAGAGTTTCGGTGGGAGCCGATCCATCAAAAGGCTTTAGAAGATATCAAGAAATATTTGGTGTCCCCACCGGTAATGGTTCCGCCGAAGTCGGCACGCCCTTTAAGTTATATTTATCGGCCGATGATAGGTGCGTCGGCTCAGCATTGACTCAAGAGCAGGAGGGAAAAGAGCGGGTCATATTTTACCTCGGCCGCAAATTGATTGATGCAGAAACACGGTATTCGGAGGTGGAAAGGTTATGTCTCTGTCTCGTATTTTTCATGCACAAAATTAAGGCATTATCTCGTTGGCCGAAGAGTGTACTTGTCGTTTGCCGGGCCGATGTCGTAAAGTATATGCTATCGGCTCCGGTCCCCAAAGGCCGGTTGGGCAAATGGATATTGGCAATTGCGGAGTTTGATTTAAGCTATGAATCGGCCAAAGCAGTAAAAGCACAAGTATTGGCTGATTTAGTGGTGCAACACGGTGAACACTCGGCCGGATACGTAGAACCGATGCCGTGGACGGTGTTCTTTGATGGTTCAATTTGCAAGGAAGGAAGTGGAATCGGCTTAGTTGTTGTGTCGCCTCGGGGGCAATACGAGGGTACTCTATCACGATAGAGGCGCACACCAACAACCAAGTCGAGTATGAGGCGATATTAAAAGGGCTGGAATTACTCATCGATGACGGGGCTGATTTTGTGGAAATTTTTGGCGATTCTCTCGTTGGTTGTGAGTCAGCTGGCCGATGAGTATGAGTGTAAAGATGAAATATCATAGAAAGTGCCGGAAGTTAATGAAAAGGTTCAAATGTGTTAAAGTCAGCCATATACCAAGAGAGCAGAACTTCGAAGCGAATAACTTGGCTCACTCGGCATCCGGATATCGGTTCGCGAGAACAGACTTAGAAATAGCTGAAATTGAAGAAGCCGATTGGCGTACGGAAATTCGAAATTTTTTGAGCGATCCATCCCAACCTACGAGATAAGAAGATAAGATATAAAGCTTTGAAGTATGTTCTGTTGGATGATCAATTATTTTTCAAGACAATTGATGGGGTGTTTCTCAAGTGTATTGATGACGCCGAAGCCAAAGTGGTAATGAGCGAAGTACATGATGGGATTTGCGGAACGCATCAATCGGCCCATAAAATGAAGTGGCTGCTAAGGCGAGCTGGTTATTACTGGCCGACAATGCTGGCCGATTGTTTCAAATATTATAAAAGTTGCCAAGATTGCCAGAAATTTGGGCCTATACGGAGAGCGCCTGCGTCGGCTATGAATCCAAGTAATCAAACCTTGGCCGTTCGGAGGTTGGGCCATGGATATGATCGGCCGGATAAATCCAGCATCGAGCAAAGGGCATCAGTACATATTGGTAGCTACAGATTACTTCACAAAATGGGTTGAAGCAGCACCCTATTGTAAAGTTTTGACGGCCGACGTGATAATGTTTGTTAAAGAGCATATTATTTATAGATTTGGGATTCCGAGAGACAATCACAACAGATCAAGGATCAGTATTCACGTCGGACGAATTTCAATCTTTTGTCTGATGAGATGGGAATTAAGTTGGTTAATTCATCACCATATTATGCCCAAGCCAATGGCCAAGTCGAAGCGGCAAATAAGAGACTGATCAAGTTGATTAAGCGGAAAATACAAGAGTATCCTCGTAAGTGGCACATGAAATTGATGGACGCTTTGTGGGCTTATCGTATGTCACGGCATGGGGCCATGCAAGTTGCGCCATACCAGCTGGTATATGGGCACGAAGCCGTATCGCCATGGGAGACAACTATCGGCTCCGTAAGGATTGAGTTGCAACAAAAGCTTTCGGCCGATCAAGTACTACGGATTGATGATGGATGAATTGGAAGATGTAGTACAAAATCGATCGGATGCATTGGAAAAAATAGAATAGAATAAGGCAAGGGTCGCCCGCCATTATGATAAGAAGGTTGTGCAGAAACGAGTTTAAAGAGGGCGATTTGGTCCGGAAGCTTAGGATGCCGATCGGCGTAAAGGACAATCGGTTTGGTAAATGGTCGCCTAATTGGGAGGGACCTTATTTGATTAGCCGATCGGCACCGGGTAATGCATATATTTTGAAGGAATTAGAAGGGGAAGAATTCGGCCGAGCACTTAATGGAAAATATTTAAAGCGGTATTATCCTAGTATTTGGATTAACTCATAGTATTCGGCCTAAAAGAGACTACAGCCGATGTCGATGCACATCGCTTGAGACGGCCGATACCGAGAGTATCGCCCTTAGCCCAAAAAATATGAAAGTAAAACAGAGGAAGTCGCCGATAAATTAGCCGATGTTTGAACATCGCCTTGAGACGGCCGATATCGAGAGTATCGCCCTTAGTGCAAAAAATGTTTACAACCAAAATTTTGTTCAAGATCCTATTACACCTAAGCATAATCGACGGCCTCGGCGCGGGACAATAAATCTTGGACGACGGATAGTGCGCGGGCCAGCATGGAGTCGAGATTGGCCATGACCAAGAGGTCATCCTCGATGGGGCCGACATCAGCTGCGCCGCGACGAACATCTTCTCGGCCGTTTGAATTGCCTCGTCCGTCGTCCTCTCGTTGAGCCGCCACATCGGCCGACAATTGTGCAATGGTAGCTTCCAAGGCCGCCGCCGCCGCCTCCTTGAGAGCCGGAGATGCTCTCAAATCGGCAATCTCCTGGTTGATTGCTTGCAGTTCATCCTGCCGATTTGAGAGTTGCTCTTGCATCTCCCGGGTCTTCCGGGCCTCCTCCTCGGAGCGCTTGATGGAGTTTTCGGCGAGTAACGCCGCTTGCTGCTGCTCCGCGTGGCGAGCCGGACGCTGCCGGGCACGAGTAAAGTCCATTTGCCGGTACTCCATGTATGCCACACGGTGCGAGCTTCGCGCACATCCTCCGGGAGTTCAGTCCGGACCTCCAAGTACCGGGCCCTTATGGGTTGTGCGTCGGCCACCAAGCGATCAACGGAAGAGGCCTCAAGCCTGCGCGCGATTTCGGCCATGGTGGTAAGACCGAAGCGAGATACGAAAATCGGCGCGGGACGAGGGAAGCCGAGCGCTCGAAATACCAAGGAGAATAAGATGAAGTTAATAATCGAAGCGAATCAAGAAAAATAAAAAGGAGATAGTAAAAACAAACCTGCGAAGCGTCGATGCGGAGTGGTTGGACGTCTATCGGCTGTGCCATTGAACCAACAGGTTCGTGTGTTTCAATCAGCTCTCGGCCGGCCGATCCTCTTTCACCAGCAGCATCCTCGGAGGCGGCATCGGGCACATGGCCAGCTTGTTCGATATCGGCGAGCTCATCGGCGAGCTCATCGGCAGCGGTGCACTGCAAGAGAAGCCGCGGGCGGCTCCTGGCCGGCCGATTCTTCGTCGGTAGCGGCGCCTTTGAGAGAAGCCGTGGGCGACGCACGGCCGGCTTGTTCAACTTCGGCGGCAGCCTCGGTGGACGCAGGCCGATCCGAGTGAGTTGGGTTTTCCGTAGGGATCGGATCGGCCTGGATTGGTATAACTTCGGGCTCCGAAGCTGTTTGAATCGGCCGATCGGTGTCGGCGTCCTGGCCGGTGGAGGAGTTGATAGGCGGATCGGCCTATCGGGCGTTGGTGTCCGGGCCCGAGGAGGAAGAACCGCCGATTCCTGCAAAGAACTCATAGTTAGACAGTATGAAAAGTAAAGAGGGAATCGGCGATCATGCAATAATAACCTGACGCGGCGGAGATGGTTCACCGAAGTAGTTCGGGTCGGACGGGCGCACGAGCTGCTTTAGCGGCGCGCGGTGTCGCTTCGCGGCTTGAGTCGGCCCTGCGGCTGGCACATTAGCCTTCCTCTTTTGGAGGCGGCCGTTTTGGTCTTGGCCTTGCGGGCAGCTGGTGCCCTCGAATCATTGCCGCAAAAGCTTGGGCAGGAGTACGATCGGTGAAGCCGATGTTTGGAGCAATTGGGCTCGGCATCGGGTACGCGATCGGCCGGCCACCGATACTACGGGTCGGCGGCTCCTCCGTGTCCGACTGAAAAAGAATATACAAGGGTGAGCATTTAGAGTGGCCGATTTCATCTACAAAATCGGCCTTATGGAAATAGATCGGCTACACATACCTCGGCGAAGGCTTCGCTCGGGACTAAGCCGGAGAAGAATGAAGCGAGTGTTCGGCTGCGGAGGTGCCGGTTCCACTCGCCCCACCAGCGGTCGAAAAGGCGGGTGCTCCGGGCGCCGGGGAAAATCCGGCTAAGTCGCCGGTGACGACATCGGCGGTGAGGCCGACGAGCCAATTCCATTGAACGGCGTTGTCGACGGTAGCCCGCGCCTTTATTTGCCCCACATAGAAGAGGTCGGGGGCAACCGGCGAAGCCGAATTGACGGGCCGCCACCGACGGGTGGTAGAACTCGTAGGAGCAGAGAGCCTTGCTCCCGGCAGCGAGTCCCGTCGGCAGCGAGACGAGGGCGGAGGCGGATGGTGAAGATCTTGACCGCCTCCCCGTCGGCCGTTGGGAAGGTGGGGTCGATCGGAAAAGGAGTATCATACCCCTTCTCGAAGAAGTCAATGTACGGATACCAATCCGTACTTTCATTATTGAGGCCCTTGTAAAGGGCAGCGAACCAATAAGCCGGGGTGTCATCCGACATGGCCGCCCCTGGAGCCATGGATAGCGCCTCCCCGAAGGAAATACACCGGCTGGATCGGGGCGTGGCCGATTCTGCGTAGTTGCCGGGGAAGGTGAGGACACCGAGGTCCGGATCGATGGCCTTGGTGGTGTGGAGGGACAACCACATTTGGATAAACCACTAAGGGCCACCCGGGTTCTTGACTGATCGGCCAAAACGCAACTCCACCGAAACCTGGTGAAGAAGGAAATACGCCGACCCCAAAAGATATTTGCCCATAGGAAGGGCATAGCCGTCGGCCGATCTATCGGCTATCGGCGAGAAATTGTTTGTGGGGCTCACGCTGACCCCACAAAAGAAGAAGTGGTCAAGCCACATGTTGAGAAAGGCAACGTGCTCGCGGCGATCGACCGAGCCGTGCCCCTTGTTGTAGGTCCGGATATAGACCTTCCAACCCCTGGTTTCCTTGGGATTGATCCGGTGGGTGGACTTGATGCGGATGGCGTCCGGAGTGGCCTCCGCCGTGATATTCAAATCGGCCAACATGACCGTGTCCGGGAGGGTCATGGTAGCCGGGCCGTGCCCGAACATGAAGCGATTCGGGGCATCGACCGAGAGATAAGAAGCGGCCGCTAGCAATGGTTCGTTCTTGTGGTGATCGGCTAGAGAGAGTTTGATGGCATGGGCGATGCCGATGTCGGCCCAAACTTGCCGATGGGCGGCCGATACCCGATTATACCAATCCCGCCACCCTGCAACGGGAGTCGGCCATGACCTAAAGCTACTTGGACCACTCGGCCGATAATGGAGATTGTTGCCGAAACGGGACTCGGTTCGTTTCGGCACGAGATAAGATCCGTGGGGTCCGGATCGCCCATGGGGCCCAAGAAGAAATGGGTCGGGATGTTAGAAGGGATGACGATTTGGTTCCGGATCTCCTAAAAACAAGGAATAGGGCTAAAATGAGAAACAAGACGGAAAGAAGATAGATTGTGAAAATGAACAAGAACAAGAACACGAAGAAAATTGCAAAAGTAGAGAGGAGGGATGCCCGAATGTACATTGCCTCCGGAACGGCGTTGGTGGTGGCGACGACTCGGTCGGCGGCGGCGGCACGCAGCGGCAACAACAGTGGGATTCATGGTCGCCGGAAGAAAACGACGGCGGCGCGGTGAGAAGTTGAAGAGGCTCGAAAGGCAGAGGTCGCTAGAACAGGAGAAGACGAAGGCCAAAGAGAAGGAACAGATGAGGAAATGACTCGGGGTGGCCCCGGGTTTTGTGGAGAAATGACGGGCGGTAACACCGGCGCAATAAAAGAGGATAAATCAGTCCGACGCATACGTTGCATACCCCGGACCGGGGGACATGTGTTGACGCCGGTTTTTGACCAAGGGGCCCGTTGTCGGCGACTATGGGTCAAAAGAGGACAGGTGGGCGGAAGACCGACGGCCGCTTGGGCGAGTAAAGGGCGCGTCCCTCCCGGGAATCGTGCGCGGACGCCAACGGAAGAGCACAACATTGATGGGCCCGGCCCACGTTGTAAAATTAGAAATAGTAGTTTAGTTTTGGAAAAAGGATTCTAGTCGGTTAGGAAATCGGCTCGAAGAGGGTCCGAATAGGATTCTTTTGCCGCGTATAAATACATACACGGATGTAACATGTAAACTCGATTCACATCCAATACAACTTTCGGCGCATCGCCAAACCCTAATTTTCTGTCAAGTCTACTATTTTCGCGCGGGGATCTTCGGGGCTCCGGTCGACAATAAGTTGGCTTGACAAGGTAATCATGTTGTCTAATTCTCGGCGCATTGTTCGTAATTAGATGGCTTAATTGCTAGTTATCCGGCGACTAGATCTGTTTCTAGTCGGCGTAGTGAGTATCGGCCGGGATGAGTCAAGTTGACCTGGTCCGGGCTCGTGGTGGAGGTAGTTTGACTTGTCCTGCCTCCCCGTTCCAGCCTTTGCTTACAACGCCGATTGGCTCGGATTTGGTCGTTCGAGTCACGATAGCCGCTATGAGAATTCTTCTACATCTTGGCCGATTCGATCGTGCAGATTCGGTTGACGTGTCCTGTGTTTGCCTTTGCGATAGTTGACTTGTCCTAGGCGCATGCAGCCGATTGGCTAGGGTGTAGACTTACTTTCATAGTTAAGACGTTTATGATTGTGCTTGTCCCGAATCGGTCGGGCGTGCGCGTCGTTAGATCTGGTCCAGCCGCGTGCCATCGGTTGACTTGTCCTGTTGGAGCGACCGGTCGATTTGGGATCTGTGTGGTTGTATTCGTCTTACTCGTTCTTTCGGAGTGTTTAGCCGATTGCTTATCACGTTCATTAAGCTGTTTTATGTTTAATCGATGCCAAATCTGTTAAAGCTGCTTTTGAACCCGAGCCATTAGTATGATTTATTGATCATCATTATACATTTAGATAGATCTAAATAATTCGCTGTTATAATCTATGGCGAGAATCGGCCGCATACCCGATCGGCCGATTCACGGATCCGATTGATGATTAAACTATCCTCTTGCTATCAAACTAGTTACATCCTATTAATAATTGCTTTGTTTACATTTTACTCGATAATACATCCCTGCAAAGTCTTAATGATTTGATCGCTTACCGACGGAATCGGCTGCTAGCCACCGATCGCATGTTATAGCGTCGGCCGATTTCGTATCGTTTGTATCACGATTCGCTCGCCTGGCATTTAATACATAAATGGATGGGCCGTGCTGTTCTCTGTTCATGGCCGATTTTGTCTATCTTATGCCGTGATCGGCCATGGCTGCACATCGGTCTATTTGGGCCGATGACCCGGAATTTTACACCTTTTATTGTCTTTGTTGGTTTGCAGGAAAACCATCCGGCACGCACCAGCGCACACAAACATTGGCGAGCTAAGCCGATCCGTTGGGAGCACAGGACTCTGCGTCGACTGGGGTTTCGGTGGACTCTCCGGACTACGGTGTGTCGGCGACTTTTGACGTCAACAGTATGGCCACCGTTCGCGAGTTCATCATAAAGTAAAACACGGGGCCACCGACCCCGAGTACACGTCCCCTTGCGACCGTTCAACAACGCGCCCAAGGCTTAACCCATGTACTCTCCAACGGTCCTCAACCCGTGCAACCACCGTGCCAAACACATCACCTCCGGGTCGGTGAGATATCCGGCTCACTTTACAACTTACAAGCTACATAGGTTTACCAATCCCCATAAGAAAGGTATGCAAGTGGTACACAACTCAAACTTGTTCGCGGAGCCACAATGGGGTGTTCTCAATTTTTAACCAAATTCATCATGTTCACATTTAGTCGTAAGCCATGAGTGAGATCCCCAAACCTATCGTTGACTCCAAAAACATAGCATAGCACTTCTAACGAGGATATGACACATAAGCGACATAGGACATATAGGAATTTATGCATGTGGATTTTCAATCAACGCCTAAACTTAAATGCACATTCACCATCCTTAATATAGTGATAAAAGAAAGACATTTCAAATAATAGGAATGCACCGGGGCTTGCCTTGAGAGTGATCGAAGTTAGTACTAGCCTCACAAGCGTTGAACGTGGCGATAGCTTCTTCCGGCGGGATCAATTCGGCGTCGTCACCTAAGGAATGAAATGCAATGCATAAGTCACATGAATACAAGGTCGATGATGAGAGTAATGCATGTGTGCTATTTTTGTAAAGATTCATATGAGTATGTAATTCAAAAGTTTTGTTTGCTCAAACCCTAACAAGCATGACATGTCTCTTGTTTTGTTTTAAGGGGGGGGGCCAAATACATGACAAGCATGGTCATACTAATATAATGAGTAATGACTTAATGGCATAGACATGAGTGCTGTGGTTAGTGTAGGTTTAGCACTAATATCTTAGCAAGTTTCCATAGTACAAAACGGAGAAATCTAGGCTTATGTATTTTAACATCACATGCGATGACGATTTCCTTTTGAAATAGGAATTTAAATTCAAAATTCATACATACGTGAAATACATGAAACTTTTTGACTAAACCTGCCATGAGGTGCTAAAGGACATAATGAACAGTCGAAATTACATAAACATGCATGAACATCATTTTTAGTGACATAAAACTATTTATGCTTGTGCTGAAAATGACTTTTTAGAAGTTTAGATCTAGGGTTTGCAAAAATCACTACTTAACATGCTCAAAATTTAACATGGGATTTTCTACATATGTACAGTACCAAAAGGAAATTAATTACCAAGTTCCATGCAAAAATAATTTATACAGATTTATTTAAAAATTAAATACAGAGAATGCAAGAAATACAATAACTTGAAAAATATGAAATGAAATGCAGATCTTCCAGTGCCAAACATTCATGTGTGTCTGGGTGAATACTTTGGCCCAGTGGCATTTAATTTGGATTTATATTTTTAAAGTTATGGCTTAGTTAAGTTTTTAGGGGTTGACTTTTGTCATTTTTGTAAAAATGTGAAAATGACCAGATCTGATGAGTTCATGTTACGTTTATGAGAGTACAGGTCTTCTAGTTTCCAAAACATTTTAGTTTGTAATTTTTGGACGATTCAAACGCTAGATACGAATTTTTCAAACTCAAACAAAGTTCGGGTGTATTTACGAGAATGCCACCGGCAGTTTTTTAAACAGAGGCGGCGCGCGGGCTCCGGCGGACGGTGGCCGGCGCCGGCGAGCCCGCTCGCGGCGGCGCTGCGCTGGAGCTCATGCTCCGGCCTTTGGGGAAAACGATGCGCGCGCGACGGGGAGTTCGTGGGTGAGGACCACGGGGCCTAACGGCGGCCGGAGGGCGGCGCGGCGAGCGGCGTAGCACCGCGGCGGTTCGGCAGCGGCGCGCGCGTGGCTCGAGGAGCGAGAGGGGGAGGGAAAGGCCCATTAGCATCACCCGGGGACGGAGGAGGGCGGCGTGGGGTTGGACGGTGGTGCGGATGGCCGGAGAGGGGTCGCGACGGCGTGGTGGCGAGCCGGCGGCGGCGGCGGGGATTTCTTCCCAAAATTCCGGCAATGCGCTGCGTGCCAAGGTAGGGGAGTTAGAGGGGAGTTGCAGGGTGGCCTTGCGCACGGTTTGACGAGGAGAGACGGGAGGCGCAGCTCACCTAGGCGGCGTGCGACGCGGAGGCGGCCACGGCGGTCGTGACGGACGACGGCGGCGTTTTCCTCTCGTGCGCGAGCTGCAGGGGCGGAGGGGGAGAATTGGTGGTGCGAGAAGGAGTGGAGGGAGCTGACCAATGATTGTGGTGAAGAGGAGAGGCGGACTTGGCCTCGGTGCCGTTCTTTTAGGGAGACGGCCGGACGGGGAGCGGCGGCCGGGCGGAACGCCTTCAACTCCGGCCGGCCGGGGTTGGGCGACGGGTACAAATGTGGTTGGGAGCGGGCAGGGGGTGCGTGGCGACGGGACAGGGTGGGAGCACGCACTGGAGCGGGCGCGGGGGCGGCAAACCGGCGGGCCCAGCCGCCATTGTCCGGCTGTCCCCGTAGCTCGAGTCCAAACTTTGAATTTGAAATCTGGTTTGACAACTTTTGATCAAAACGATGCTTCTGGTGCTCCAAATTTAAAACTAAAAATATTTAGAGCTTCAGCACGAATGGGCTTAATTTTCATCTTAAAGTTTGAAGTTCTAAAAGTGTTTCCAAAAATTCATACAAAATTCACAAACAACAGTGTTTCAGATTTGAATTTGAATTTTTGGGCATTCAAAACCTTGTTCAAAAATTTGGTAAAAATGTTGTAAATTCTTCTTTTTACATGAGAAATCCAGTGGTGCAAAAATCTAGGGGTGGTGTCTTTATAATTTTTGCATTCCCTTTAGGGGAGTGGTTAGGGTTAGGGTTTAACTAGATTTCCCCTTTTTCTTTTTATTTTTCTTCTTCTTGCTTGGGTGATTAACATTAGTACTTGCTTAGCGCTGTGATTAGGGTACAGGGTACTAACCACGTAATTAACCTTAATCGTGACACGGGATGTCACAGCCCTCCCCCTTAAAGAAATTCTCGTCCCGAAAATCGCTACTAATTAAGGAGAGGGGTGCGAAAATTACCGATTTGTGTGACGCGAGGAACTCGGGAAAATTCTTCTCTAGAAAATCCTCTTGTTCCCAAGTTGCTTCTTCATCGGTGTGGTTACTCCATTGCACTTTGTAGAAGGTGATGGTGCGATTGCGAGTTACTCGGTCGCTTTGATCGATAATCCGGACGGGGTATCCGGGGTAGGAGAGATCTTCTTCTAGTTGATCGGTGTCGGAAATGACCACATCTATCGGAGGCTTCAAACATTTCTTGAGTTGAGATACGTGGAACACATTGTGCACTCGAGCAAGACTTTCCGGTAATTGCAAACGGTAAGCAACCGCGCTATGCTTTTCCACAATCGGATAGGGTCCGATATAGCGGGGTGCTAATTTTCCTTTAATTCCAAACCGGGATACGCCCTTATTCGGAGAGACACGAAGATAAACGTGATCTCCCTTCTAAAATTCCAAGGGGCGTCTCCTCTTGTTAGCGTAACTCACTTGACGAGATTGTGCGGCTTTAATGTTGGCTTGAATTTGTCGAACCTTCTCTTCGGCTTGGGTGTTGACGTCAAAAGTCGCCGACACACCGTTGTCCGGAGAGTCCACCGAAACCCCAGCAGACGCAGAGTCCTGTGCTCCCAACGGACTGGCTTAGCTCGCCAATGTTTGTGTGCGCTGGTGCGTGCCGGATGGTTTTCCTGCAAACCAACAAAGACAATAAAAGGTGTAAAATTCCGGGTCATCGGTCCAAATAGACCGATGTGCAGCCATGGCCGATCACGGCATAAGATAGACAAAATCGGCCATGAACAGAGAACAGCACGGCCCATCCATTTATGTATTAAATGCTAGGCAAACGAACCGTGGTGCAAACGATACGAAATCGGCCGATGCTATAACATGCGATCGGTGACTAGCAGCCGATTTCGTCGATGAACGATCAAATCATTAAGACTTTGCAGGGATGTATTAACGAGTAAAAATGCAAACAAAGCAATTATTAATAGGATGTAATTAGTTTGGTAGCAAGAAGATAGTTTAATCATCAATCGGATCCGTGAATCGGCCGATCGGGTATGCGGCCGATTCTGCCATTGATTATATCGGGGAATTACTTAGATCTATCCAAATGTATAATGATGATCAATAATATCATACTAATAACTTGGGTTCAAAAGCAGCTTTAACAGATTTGGCGCTAATTAAACATAAAACAGCTTAATGAACGTGATAAGCAATCGGCTAAACACTTCGAAAGAACAGTAAGACAAATACAACCACGCAGATCCCAAATCGACCAGTCGCTCCAACAGGACAAGTCAACCGATGGCACGCGGCTGGACCAGGTCTAACGACCGCGCACGCCCGGCCGATTCAGGACAAGCACAATCATAAACGTCTTAACTATGAAAGTAAGTCTACACCCTAGCCAATCGGCTGCATGCGCCTAGGACAAGTCAACTATCGCAAAGGCAAACACAGGACACGTCAACCGAATCCGCACAGTCGAATCGGCCAAGATGTAGAAGAATTCTCATAGCGGCTACCGTGACTCGAACGACCAAATCCGAGCCAATCGGCGTTGTAAGCAAAGGCTGGAACGGGGAGGCGGGACAAGTCAAACCCTTCGGATCGACATGGTGGTAAATCTAGAGCACCCTTGCGGGACGATGAACCCGAAGCCTATTCATAAGAACACTAGCCTAACTAGCATAAACCAGACGAAAGGATCAAAGCTAGCACTAAGTCATGCAAAGGCGTTCGTCGCTCAAGAATGAGCGACGAACGGCAATCAATCAAGTAAGATCAAGAGTAATCGATGATCAAGTATGAACGAACGAAGAACATTCGATATGTGTTCATCTTCTATTAATGAAGAACGAAGAACGAACGATGAACTCATATGAACGAACGATGAACGATCAAACAAGATCATGACTACTCTATAAAGCTCATGACAAGGATATGAACGAAAGTATTCCATAGATAAATGATCAAGTCTTACAAAGAGAGGATACAAGAGCTATACCCAATTCTCCACAAGACTTTGGGAGCAATGAGGCAGCCCACTACTAAGCCTAGCACTACCTAGAAAGCCTCTAAACTTCTAGTGTGAGGAGAGAATGATCCTTGTGTTGTTGTGTGTGTGTGTTAAGGAGGGGGGGTACCCCTCCTTATATAGGCTTGAAAGGTCGGTTCCTGGAGGCGGTTTCGTAGGTCGGTGGAATTTAATGCGTGTGGAACCGACCTCCGGAGGCGGTGGGCAAACCGCCGGAGAAAAGTGGGCCGGGGGGCCACCGGACCGGTTCGGCCGAACCACCCCGGTGGGTTCGGCCGAGCCGGTCCCGGCCCCTCCTGGGCTGGGCTTTGGCGATTGGCTCCCCACTTGGATGTTGGTCTTTGATCCAGGTGCTTGTGACCTTCTTTGTGTTGGATTTCGTGGTCATTGGCCTTTTATCTTGGAGTTGATTCCCGCGGCGAAGTGGAAGTTTTGTAAAAGTGTTGATTTGTCGCCTCGGGGCACTGGAATTCATCATTATCCACCTGCACACTAAAAATCTAGAGGTACAAGTGGAACTAGGTTATTTCTAAGTAAAAATGCGTGTAAGACATGCCTAGTCCTTCTCATTTATTTGACTAATTGACGGTCGAAATTGGTCCGTAACGACCGTCAACAAGTCCCCCCAAGCTTACCCCTTGCTCGTCCCGAGCAAGTAGTAGAACTTTAGGTTGTTGATCAGGAGTTGCTACAATGCCTACTTCTCAAAGGTACCAAGTGTATAACAAAGATACTCATCCTTGAGTTGAATAAGTTGGCAATGGTAACTCACCCTTCCCCTTAGTCCTCATGGGGCTTTGTGCTTTTCACTTTACCTTGGGCGGTTGAGAGAGAGAACGGTGTATAGAGCATTTATTTTCTCTTCCCTTGTCTTGCTTTTTATTCTCCGGAAGTTTTCAAAGGATTTTTTTTTTTTTCAAGTAAAACCACGTTCCACAAGTGATGCTCTCGAATTGCTCTAGTGGTGTTTGTATTCCTCACCAAGGCATGTGTATTGCCTCATCCTACATCTAATAGGCTTTTGTGGAGCTCAAGGTAGGGTATGAAATGAGGCATACTTGCATTCATATTTTGCAAAACCAAAAGAGTGGATCCATGGAGATAGCAAGTCATACAATCGTAGATCAAGATGTGCAAGTGTGAAAATGATGGTGGTGGTGTATGTGACTACTCCTCTTTTTGTTTCACCTCTTTTTATTTTGGATTTTGGGCATGGCTATCTTTTCTTCTTTCTTTTTCCATGCTCGAAATGAGAGCAGCTTTCTTTTTTTTTTTTTTTTTTTTTTTTTTTTTCATGCTCATCTTTTGTGAGCCTTATTTTCTTTTTCTTTTGCATAGCCATGCCTTCTTTTGATATTTTAAGAGAGGTGATAAAATGTGAGGAGTGTCTTTATTTTGGTGGATGGCATGACATGTTGCTAACTTCCGGTGTAGAAGTGTAGCATATGAGGTGGAATGTGTACGTGATCTTGATCATGAGAGTATGAAAAGCATCTCACTAGGGTCACACAATTTTGATAAAGCTCAATGAAGTAACAAGTAGCAAATGAGTAAGGTTTTCAAAGGAAATTTGCATATGGCTTTGGTAGGAATTTATCATCACTTGGGAACTTATAGATTTTGCAATTTTTGGGAACAAAATTCCGGAGATTTCAAGTTCAACTTAGGACAAGATCATAGCAGCTCTTTTTACCATATCATCATCTCACAACAACTTAGGTGCAGCTCAAGCATGTGCAGCCCACAAGTTTCAGGTTCTAAGCAAGTTTTGCTAGCCAACAAACTCAAAACTAGGAGAGTTCTAAATTATAAACTAGGCACATGAGAGAAATAAAACAGAGCAACTATTCATCATCTCAACATAGAAAGACTAGCAACATACTTGCAGCGTGTAAAAGGAAACTAAGCTACTTCTTTTTGTTCTTTTTAGTTTTATCATTTTTATTTTGTTTTTCATATGAGAGGCAAGAACAAGCAAAAACAAGAGACAATAAAGGATACAAGTTGCGATACATGATACCTTAGCGGGGGTGCTGCCCCCCCCCCCAAGCTTGTTCTTGCTCATGGGTTTGGTGGAGTGAACCCCATGTGACGGAAGTAAGCCAAAAGATCGGCTCGTTGTTGCTCCGTCATGTTGGTGAGGGCGGTGAGCTGGGTGTCGGTGCGCTCTTGCCATTGATGAGTTTGCAAGATGTGTTGGTTGAGCGCATACTCGGTGTCTTCCGCCGTGGTTTGGAGTCTTCCCATTTGTGAGGAGAGGTTGTTTATCTCCTGCTCAAAGTTGTAGCCTTGGGCTGATCCGGAGTCGGTGGAGTGTTCCTCCCATTGTTGTTGTGGAGAAAACAGCCCCGGGCCATATCCCGGAGTTTGCCACGCCGATCCCCCGGCCATGTGTGTGACACCCCTACCTCGCGAGGCGAGAGGGATTGTCGAACAGGATCGTATCGGGAGACATTCGACGAAGCGAACGTACATTGCACATACATCGGGGATACATCCGTTATTTTATTACATAGAGAACATTACTTGAGTAGCAAGTTCTTACATGATCTCTTAATATTACAAGCCATTGTTCAATTTCAGATTTACAATACATAAGTGAAGTGTGATTTTACAATACTTTATAATGTTTTTGCGGAAGCGTAACATCTCGACGATACATATATATAGAGTTAACTTAGGAGAACCACGCCAGCCCATATGGCATGGCCTCACTCTTGAGTTGGTGAAGCGGGAACCCACTCCACGGTCCACTCCCGAGGTTTCTCGCCTTGACACACATATTTCCCGCAGCAATCACAATAATCGGGCTGCGGGAATCCTGAAAAATGGTTTCAACACAAACCCCGAGTATCTAATATACTCTGCAAGGCTTACCCGTCAAAATTTGGTTCTAAGAACCGACTCCTAGTATGCGGGAGGCTTGACCTGGCTTGCGGAAATTTTGCAAAATCAGCACTTAAAGTATTTGCCCAACTCATGTTTTAGCCAAGTTAAGAGGGTTGGAACATGAATATAAATTTAGTGAGCATTTCTAACAAAACATGGTTGCAATACATGAAGTAATTCTTCAAAAATCAGCAAGCTTAATCATCATATTCACTTGTTACTACGATGCGATCTGCTCGAGACAAGTGGTACTCATCACCGCGAGGGACGGCGATATATATCGATTTACACCCTGCAGGGAAACCCAAATGCACGACATACGCATCATTTAAGAACACGTATGGCCACCTTTCACAAGATCACCATAGATATGAGCCGGGTCCACCCTCCGAGTGTGCATTCCACATGCAACCACGGTAGCGTCGGGTCCAAGGGTAATAACACACCCTCCATCTACTCACAAACCCGTGCATCCACCGTGACCAACACTTTGCACAAAGGGTGGAGCGACCGTCCAACACTACGACTCTCAAGTTACATCAGTTTACCAACTCCCATACGAAGGTATGCATTTGGTACACAACTCAATACTTGCTCGCGGAGTCACACGGTCCTCAACCGACACGCACGGGGCTATGGCGAACATAGGCGAACCTTGCCACCGCATCCTACACATGCATTTCCCCGTACGGTCTCAATTTCATCAATATCATGTGAGAGGTAACAAAATTTAATCCCTAGACCGGGTGATCTCCAAATCACTCGGTGTTGCTACCGATGACTCCTTACTAAGCATAGCATTTCTAACGAAAAAGGATTTTACCTATCCAATGAGACCATAGGCATAAAGGGATAATAATGCAACTACGGTTACGATCAACTCCTGAACTTAAATGCACAATACATGACACCATCACATGTGAAGTAAAGCAAAACTTTTAAAAGCGTGGGTTATGCACCGGGCTTGCCTTGGTTGGGTTCGCAGTTAGCACACTCAAACTTGCTCAATTCAAGCTGGTGCCCTCCTTGATCTTCGGTTCCGGTCGGGGTTCCTATATGAATGCATATGAAGTGCATGAGCAATGGATGAATTCGTATTTATATAGTTCATGGAACTTTCTCAATAACATAGTGTAACGAAACTTTTGCATGAATTAAACACGTTCTTGAGTGGTGATGATGTAGTCATGATGGTGGTAAGTGTGGTTTGTTTCATGGGGACAACCTTCTAATTAGGTAAACTATCCATCGTTTAGTATAAAGGTATATGCTGGGTTTTGGAGATTTAAGAAGATAGGGTATAGTTCCCTATTACTTAGTATGCAAGAGGTTGATGCTTATTTCTTAGGATGAAGTTTTATTACTTCGTTGTACTTCGTGCACATAAGTACTCATCATTTCATGTGGTTTGCTACGACTAAACCTACGTCATATAAGACTGTTCTTGCCCAAAAAGATAAACATTATTATGACATGTTTAAATATACCATGCAATGTGAGAAATGTTTAATTTGACCTTAGCAAATTCTCAGCTATTTGTTAAGTCAAGTCTGTGCTGCCAGGCTGACTGTGAAGCCTTCTTAAGGTGTCCAAATCTTATTATTTTGCTATAAAACTTAGGTGATTCATGTTGGTTAATGTAAAGTACACAACTCAAGGTTTACAACGAGCTTATGGTTGTTTCATTTGGATCTGTAATCAAAAAGTTATTGAATTTCCAAAACGACAAGTTGTCACGCAGGCATAACGGTTTAGCATCTTAGAGTGCTTAAATCTTTATTTTTTCTATACATGAAGTACTGGGATTATGTTACCACGTTAAAGTACAAGTTATCTACTTTCCAAAGTGCCCTTGCTCATGTATTTTGGATCTGAGATCCAGAAGTTAGATCATTTTTAAAATGCAATCTTGTTAAGCAGTTTGGTCGGGATAGCATGTTCATCGTGTTCAAAAATTAAATTTTTCTATATAACCATAGGAGTTCATGTTCACCATGTTGTAGTACATGTTACAAGCTTTCGAATGTGCTTTGAATCATTCAAATCCGTGGTGTAAATCTCGAGATATGATATTTTTAAAATCGTTAACGTTCACGGTTTTCGGGCTCGGCCAGCACGTTCGAAAATTTTCTAAGTGCTGGAGCGCGGCCAGGGCATCCGTGGCGTGCACGGCGTGCGCCGAGCGCGGGCGTGTGGCGAGGCCGCCGGTGGTGAGTGAAGGCGAGAGAGAGGGGCGCGCGGGCCGGCGAGCACCAGGGAGTTCCCGCGCATGCGCCGCGAGGCCCCAAAGCCTAGGAGGCTCACCGTGGTGGCGGGTCGTCGGGGAGGTGGCGGACGGCCGCGGGCGACGCGACGGCTTGACGGCGTTCCCGGCGAGCGGCTGCGTCAAACACCGAACCAAGCTTACACGAGGTAGATTGGAACCAAAGGATGCTACGAGCGGGAGGAATCGGAAGCTAACTCACCGGAGAGGAAATGCGACCAACAATGGCGGCGGCGGAGTTGATGGGGAAACCGGGGATTGCGCACGAACTGCTGCGGGACCGGGGGCTCGTGCTCCGGAGAGCTTGCTAGGGTTAGGGCGATGCTCGTGACGCGCTCGGAGTAGGCGGAGCGGTTCGGGACGAGTGGGGCGGCGGCTAGGGTGCGGACGGCGGCGACCGAGGAGCTCCTCTTTAAGGCGGCCGTGGACGGCGGAGCTTCTCGCGTGAATTCAACGCGACCGAGGCGATCGCGGACGCGTGGGGCGGCGCTGTGCAGGCGGGCGGCGCCTCGACCGGCCGGGATGGGCACGAACGCCGGAGCACTCGCCGGCGGTGGCCCCGAGCTCCTGTGCTTGCCCTGTTGTCCGAAGGTTCTTTTTATTTACGACTTTGCCACTGCGGTCCTCCTCTGTAAATGGCTCATAGAATTTGACTCTTTTGATATTTTTGCAAACCAAAATTTCTGTGGGTCCGGTAGATTATGTGTAACAACTTTCCTTAAAGGCCAAAGTTCAAATTCGAAATGCATAAATTTACAAAAATTGTTGAACAGGTGCTGTTTCTGCTTAGAGTTGGATTTTTCTAGGGATTTGTGCTGTTCCAAAAATTCAAGAAAAATGTCCTAAATTCATGTCTTGATATGTTCCACTAGATTGTGCAAAAATTTGGGGTGACCACTTTGGAAAATGTTCGAGATCTCAAGAGCTAGGGTTTTGAAGTATTAAAAACCCTAATAGGACTTTAGCTTATTATTTCATGTGACTGGGCAATTGATTTTTGCTTTGCACATGCAACTCTCCTGTTAGCACAGTAACATAGTGAAATTGTGACACGGGGTGTCACAGCCCTCCCCTTAAAGAAATCTCGTCCCGAGATTACGGTTAATAAAAGAGTGGTCAAAGGGAGGTGCGTCGTTACCTCGATTGCGAAGCCATGAATTCGGGAAAATGATTATCCAGGAATTCCTCCTGTTCCCAAGTGGCTTCATCCTCAGTGTGATTACTCCATTGCACTTTATAGAAGGTGATGGTGCGGTTGCGAGTAACACGATCCTTTTTATCGAGGATCCGGACGGGAGTTTCGGATAAGATAAATCATCTTGCAATTGCTCGGTGTCGGAGATGACCACATCGATGGGTGGTTTTAGACACTTCTTGAGTTGCGACACATGGAACACGTTATGCACACGTTCCAAATTTGTCGGCAATTGCAACCGGTATGCCACGGGGCTAAACTTCTCCACAATTGGAAATGGTCCAATGTAGCGGGGAGCAAGTTTTCCTTTTATACCAAAACGTGACACACCTTTATTTGGAGAGACACGAAGATAAACATGCTCGTTTACCTCGAATTCCAGCGGGCGTCTCCTTTTGTTTGCATAACTTATTTGGCGGGATTGAGCAGCCTTCATATTAGCTTGTATCTCTCTCACTTTTTCCTCGGCCTGCTCAACAATATCCGGACCAAATATTATTCTTTCGCCCGACTCGGACCAGTTTAACGGCGTACGGCAAGAATGTCCGTATAACGCCTCAAAAGGAGTGACTCCAGAGCTTTCTTGATAGCTGTTGTTATAGGAAAATTCAATGAATGGTAACTGATCATCCCAATTTCCCTTTTGCGTCAAAGCGCAAGCTCTCAACATATCCTCCAAATATTGAATTAACCTTTCCGATTGTCCATCTGTTTGAGGATGATATGCAGAGCTCCGGATTAGGGTAGTACCAAGACTAGCATGCAATTGTTCCCAAAATCGAGAAACAAATTGCGGAAAATGTTGTGCAAAAATTTGGGGTGACCACTTTGGAAAATGTTCGAGATCTCAAGAGCTAGGGTTTTGAAGTATTAAAAACCCTAATAGGACTTTAGCTTATTATTTCATGTGACTCGGGCAATTGATTTTTGCTTTGCACATGCAACTCTCCTGTTAGCACAGTAACATAGTGAAATTGTGACACGGGGTGTCACAATGTGAGGTGGCGGGGCTGGGTACCCACCGGGAGAAAGCCCGGGGTGGCTGTACCCCGGCCCGCCATGAGCCGTGGGCTGCGGTGTGGGCATCTCGGAGGTAGATGGCTGTTCCGATCTGTGCGCCCCCTGCGAGAAGATACACTCCTGCGAGACCGCTCCGCTTCTTGGAGCTCAATGGTTAGATTTTTGAGAGTATACAAACGAAGGTCCGGGTTAGGTAACCGAAACTCGTTTGTATATCCCACAAAATAATATATGAGGGAATCGTTCGGACCATTCTTAAGAGAGTGACCTTGAATAAGATAATCTTTATTTATAAGAGAGCGAGGTGTAGCAAGGTATTCAACATTAGCATCATGTAAAGCTCCCACCCGCATGGCAATTCGTGTCACTAAAGAGGTACATTCAATTGGTCCTATCGTCCCAAGATTTTCTATCCATTGGCGAATCATGGCTTTCACGGGAGCAATCTTAATCTTATCAACCGCAGCAAAAAGAATTTTTAGCTCATCCTCGCGCACAATTCGAATATCACTCCTTGGAAAAAGAGTGATAGCAATCCACATGTGCATAAAACGCAAGGTAGGATGATGGATGTGATTAGCTCTAGGTCGCACGCAACTAGGAAGACCCGTAATCCTCTCCCAAAAAGCATGCTTTGAAAGCGAGGAAGGGCACCATCCAAGTCGGTATTGCAGCGAGTATTAAAGCCAAGAAGAGTGCTAAGTTCTTTCCAAGTCAAACGGTAGGATTCACGGAAAAACCGAAAAGAAATTCCTTCATCTACCGTTCGTAGGGTGCATAAAAACTGAAGTGTAAGCAAGCGGGAACCCGGCTCATCTACACTAGCAAAATCTGTCCACCCTAAGGCTTTAAATACTTGAGCAAATTCAGCATCCATACCTATTTTGTGCAGCAGCTCCGTGTCAAATGCTCGCGTAGGAGCAAAGAGACGGTGTTGGAGAAGCGTGTAGGTGTGCGTCTCGTACTCGCCCACTAAGTCGAGGTCGGTGTCGGTGAGGAAACGATGCTCGATGTTGCCCTCTTGCCCTTCTTCCTCGACTTGTGGTGGTGAACTTGGCGGTGACTCGACTACGGGCGTGCGCGGGTGCTTCGACGTGAAGAGCTTGAACTTGAGCGTGAGCTCAAGGACCTCTTGATCGACCCGAACAGCTTCTTGGCACCGGTCATGGCTGCACACAAAGAGAGCAAGAACACAAGAATAACAACTCCGAACGGGTTATGTGAGGGAAAAATCAAATTGGCAACACCGTCGGTTGTTCATGTGAGCAAGAAATCGCAACTCGAGAAAACCAAACAAAAACAAATCAAACCAAAAACTAGAAAGCACACCAAGAACAAAAGATTTCTGCAGAACTTGTAGGCAATGAGCAAGTGAGGGCAATGGAAAACTTGAGAGTAATGAGAATGAAGTGAGTGAGGAGTGGAAATGATAGTGTGAGAGGGGAGAGAGCTCGGCCCGGCCACCTCTACTTATAGCTCACGAAGTAGCCGTTTTTGAACGTTAAAAGGGGCATATGACCGTTGGGAAAAAAGGACAGACCGAGCAACGGTCGGAGCGGTTCGGCCGAACCAAGGAGGTGGGTTCGGCCGGCCTGCTGTGGGCCCCTCTTGCTCCCCCTTTTGGCCCATAGCCCCGAACGGCCAAATGATCATTGACCATGGTTGCTACGTCCGGATATTCCTCAGAAATATTTGCTCAAGAAATCCAAAGAAAGTTGCCTCAAATTCAACTTTATTCGAAGAATCAAATCTCGAGAAAAAGTGTTGGAGAAAATTCCAACATGCAAAATTGTTTTTGGATTTTGTATAAGGATACAAGGGTTGTCCAAAAGTTTCAAACAAAAGTAGGAAAATTTGGACGTAAAAGGATTTTGGTTTTCAAATTTTATATGCATGGCGAGTGAAAAAAAATCAAATATGCTGGCGGAAAATCCAAATAAATGAAATGAAAATTTTCTTGTGATAAAATAGAATATGCAGGGAGGTTTTTATTATTATATATTATTTTTTTAAATGCATGTGGTGGAAAACAAAAATCAAAAAGAAATCGAAAGATAATGCCGATTTATCCTGTCGGCCGGGGCTTCGCCATTTTAAGTCCGGCGAGCGAGGACTTCTCCATTTCTTTTCATCCTTGTGGTGCAGGCCCTTTCCCTGGAGAGGAGGATGAAGATGGCTGCACCTTCTTCATTTGCCACACTTGTTTGGTCTTTGTTGATGTAGGTGGCCTTGTGTCTTGAAGGACTGGCTTCTTGGCCCATAATCCCGGCCTTGCTGCTGCAGGCTTCTTGGGTTGGTACCATGACGGATTCTCAATTTTGTCAAGTTGCTTCCAAAAGGCGATGAGACTATCCGTCTTTCTTGGCGTCACTTCAACTTCACGGATGTTTGAGGGATTTGGCCCATACTTGATCTTGATCATTGAGCATTGTTCTTTTCTTGGTTGAAACTCAAACTTTTCCTCCTTCCCATTGATGTGGAATCGGATTTCTCCATTCCCAACATCAATTTGGGCGTTAGCGGTGCTTGAGGAAGGGACGTCCCAAAATGAGGGCGTGTTCTTGTCAATATCCATCTCAAGCACCACAAAGTCCACCGGTATGAAGTTGCCTCGAATTTTTACTGGCACGTCTTCGGCTATTCCCGCGGGGTAGCGGACCGAAGAGTCTGCCAATTGCAACCTCATTGGTGTAGGAGTCAAGGTTGTGTAGCTCAAACGATCAAAGACTTCTTTGGGCATCACGCCGACGCTTGCCCCAAGATCACATAAGGCTTGGTCGAAGTGGTGTGCCCCAATGGAACATGATATTGTGGGGCAGCCGGGGTCCTTCTTCTTTTACGGAAGCCGATTGAGTATAGCTGCGCTACACTCCTCTGTGAGCTTGACCATTTCCTCGTTGGGTAATGGTCTCTTGTTGTTGAGGATGTCTTTAAGGTACCGTGCATATGTGGGCACCTGCACCATGTCCAACAATGGCACGTTGACATGAATCCTTCGGATGGTCTCGACGAATCGAGCAAATTGTTCATCCTCCTTTGGCTTCCTGTTTCTGTGAGGGAATGGCAAGAAGCTTGTGTCTTGAAATTCAATTCCATTCTTCCCGTCACTTGGCTTCGGTTCTTCTTCTTTTTCTTTGGTAGTAGAAGGGCTTTCCTCCTCCGGTTCGTTCCTGTTCTTCTTTGCTGCATGGTTAGGATATGGCGGATCCCGAGTGGATTTTCCTCCCTCGTGGTAACCGCATTAACATTTTCCAAAGAAGACTCGGGTTGCCCCGGGATCTTCCCAGAATTAGAACCGAGGAATAAGAGCAGCTAGCTGAGCAACTTGGGTTTCAATCATTTTATTAAAGCTCAGCTGATTTTTGAAAGCGAGAGGAGAAACCTTCTATTTGTGCGGTTATGTTTTCTAAGACTTTGTCGTTGGCAGCAAGCTTTTTGTTGATAGATTCGTTGATTTTAGCTTGGCCATAAACCAAATCTTTCAAGGAAGGCTGATTATTGTTAAAGCCGAGAAAAATTGTTACCTCCTTGATATGATGGTCGGTTTTGGTTGTACCCTTGTCCTCCGTTTGGACGATACCCGTTGTTGTTGTTCATGTAGAACGCTTCTTCATGGGTATGGGGGCAATCCTTCCCCATGTGGCCGGTGTTCCCGCATTCCTCACACGTCATGTGTGAGTCCAATGCATGAACACCACCATTTGCGTTGTGTTCATCCAAGCGTTTTATGAGGAGGTCAACCTTGGCGGACAGCATGTCCACCTCCTTGACGGGGTGTACGCCTCTTGAGCGTGTTTGGAGTCGATCATCGCTCCACCCTTGATTGGAGACCATCTTCTCTATGAGTTCTTTTGCTTGGGCAATGGTTTTGGAGAAGAAGGCTCCTCCAGCAGCGGCATCCATATGTCCACGGGTTGTTGGTGTCAACCCGTTGTAGAAGTGTTGAAGAATGAGCCATTCCTCCATCCCATGGTGAGGGCAGGCCGAATGTATTCTTGAAGCCTTTCCCATGCCTCGGGCATGGATTCGTTTGTCGCTTGCTTGGAAACTTGCAATTCTTCCACGAAGGGCATTGGTTTTGCCCATCGGGAAAAACTTGGCGAGGAACGCCTTGGAACATTTGTCCCAAGTGTCAATGCTTGCACGATTGGCATAAAACCACTGTTTCGCCTTCCCAAGGAGGGATAGGGGAAACAGGCGGAGTCCGATAGCATCTTGGTTGACTCCGGCCGTGGCTGATGTGTTGCATATCTCCAGGAAGCTGTTGGAGATGAGAGTTGGCGTCCTCGGAGGCCTTTCCACAAAAGGGAATGGCTTGCACCATAGTGATGAGGCTGGACTTGATGTCAAGTCCTGCGGCACCGGCGTCGACGTTGGGCCCAATGGGCACATTGGCGACGGAGGGCGCAGAGTAGTCACGAAGGGTCCTTTCAGCCATGAGTGTTGAGGTTGATGGTGCGGAAGATGCGGGCTCGCTTGTCGTGGGTTCTTGAGGAGAGACAACGACGCGAGGTCGAGTCTTTCTCGCAAGAGACTCGGGATTATCAACGAAGTTTTTCGGCAAGTCGAATCCACGCATGTACTATCCTGTTTTCACATTGAAGAGAAAACAGATCAAGGTTAGCTCTGCAAGGGCAATGATTAAATCATCATCGAGTGTAATCATGAACATTCATTGTATTCTTATTAACCAATGTCTTCCCCGGCAACGGCGCCAGAAATGCTTGTTGGCATCTCTTAAGGTCACGCGGAAAGAAACACGCGACCGCGGGAGAGCCAAGGGTTTAAGTCACTTGCACTATTTAACCAAATAATCCACATCCAGTACAAGTACTAGATATGTATTATAAGGTGGGTCATGAATATCCGCAAGCGGACGGATAACCCGTTGTAGCATTTCACCCGAGAGTATTCAAGGGTATCGTATTTATATTTTCCCAAAGGAAGACATGGTTGATAAGAGTACTTATGCTCATGGTGTTACACAAGAATGATGAAGTAATCACATTCCAATGCAGGGGTTAGGAGCAATAGGTTGAGGATAGTGTGACACACACCAAGGCAATGCATTTTCTAATAAAAGAGATAGAGGCCATCCTAGATAAAGCTAAACTAGACTAGCGAGACCACTACTCCTAATGATACAACATTCATATGAGTGCGCAGCTTCTACCTAACATCCAAGATCATGCAAGCGCAAGCAAGCGTCTAATGCCTAGGCATCATCGGGAGATCCGTCTTACGCGAGGTCCGCCTCGCGACTCCGGCCTTTTAGACTCCTATGCCATGCCCGAACGTGGAGGATTACTTTGGATGACAAGGCTGTCACTTCTTGTCACCTACCTCTACAAACCGTGGGACACGAAGCACATTCAAAGGTGGGTAGATAACCCCGAGCACCATGCCGGCGTCACTAACCACAACTCTAGATCCCTCGAGGCACCCCAACCCTTCGGATCGACATGGTGGTAAATCTAGAGCACCCTTGCGGGACGATGAACCCGAAGCCTATTCATAAGAACACTAGCCTAACTAGCATAAACCAGACGAAAGGATCAAAGCTAGCACTAAGTCATGCAAAGGCGTTCGTCGCTCAAGAATGAGCGACGAACGGCAATCAATCAAGTAAGATCAAGAGTAATCGATGATCAAGTATGAACGAACGAAGAACATTCGATATGTGTTCATCTTCTATTAATGAAGAACGAAGAACGAACGATGAACTCATATGAACGAACGATGAACGATCAAACAAGATCATGACTACTCTATAAAGCTCATGACAAGGATATGAACGAAAGTATTCCATAGATAAATGATCAAGTCTTACAAAGAGAGGATACAAGAGCTATACCCAATTCTCCACAAGACTTTGGGAGCAATGAGGCAGCCCACTACTAAGCCTAGCACTACCTAGAAAGCCTCTAAACTTCTAGTGTGAGGAGAGAATGATCCTTGTGTTGTTGTGTGTGTGTGTAAGGAGGGGGGGTACCCCTCCTTATATAGGCTTGAAAGGTCGGTTCCTGGAGGCGGTTTCGTAGGTCGGTGGCATTTAATGCGCGTGGAACCGACCTCCGGAGGCGGTGGGCAAACCGCCGAGAGAAAAGTGGGCCGGGGGGCCACCGGACCGGTTCGGCCGAACCACCCTGGTGGGTTCGGCCGAGCCGGTCCCGGCCCCTCCTGGGCTGGGCTTTGGCGATTGGCTCCCCCACCGGATGTTGGTCTTTGATCCAGGTGCTTGTGGCCTTCTTTGTGTTGGATTTCGTGGTCATTGGCCTTTTATCTTGGAGTTGATTCCCGCGGCGAAGTGGAAGTTTTGTAAAAGTGTTGATTTGTCGCCTCGGGGCCTGGAATTCATCATTATCCACCTGCACACTAAAAATCTAGAGGTACAAGTGGAACTAGGTTATTTCTAAGTAAAAATGCGTGTAAGACATGCCTAGTCCTTCTCATTTATTTGACTAATTGACGGTCGAAATTGGTCCGTAACGACCGTCAACACCGACAACGGGCCCCTTGGTCAAAAACCGGCGTCAACACATGTCCCCCGGTCCGGGGTATGCAACGCATGCGTCGGACTGGTTTATCCTCTTTCTTCGCGCCGGTTTTACCGCCCGTGACTTCTCCATAAAACCCGGGGCCACCCAAGGTCATTTCCTCATCTGTTCCTTCTCTTTGGCCTTCGTCTTCTCCTGTTCTAGCGACCTCTGCCTTTCGAGCCTCTTCAACTTCTCACCGCGCCGCCGTCGTTTTCTTCCGGCGACCATGAATCCCGCTGCTTGTTGCCGCTGCGGCCGCCGCCGCCGACCGAGTCGTCGCCACCACCAACGCCGTTCCGGAGGTAATGTACATTCGGGCATCCTTCCTCTCTACTTTTGCAATTTTCTTTGTGTTCTTGTTCTTGTTCATTTTCACAATCGATCTTCTTTCCGTCTTGTTTCTCATTTTAGCCCTATTCCTTGTTTTTAGGAGATCCGGAACCAAATCGTCATCCCTTCTAACATCCCGACCCATTTCTTCTTGGGCCCCATGGGCGATCCGGACCCCACGGATCTTATCCGTGCCGAAACGAACCGAGTCCCGTTTCGGCAACAATCTCCATTATCGGCCGAGTGGTCCAGGTAGCTTTAGGTCATGGCCGACTCCTGTTGCGGGGTGGCGGGATTGGTATAATCGGGTATCGGCCGCCCATCGGCAAGTTTGGGCCGACATCGGCATCGCCCATGCCATCAAACTCTCCCTAGCCGATCACCACAAAAACGAACCATTGCTAGCGGCCGCTTCTTATCTCCGGTCGGATGCCCTGAATCGCTTCATGTTCGGGCACGGCCGGCTACCATGACCCTCCTGGACACGGTCATGTTGGCCGATTTGAATATCACGGCGGAGGCCACTCCGGACGCCATCCGCATCAAGTCCACCCATCGAATCAACCCTAAGGACACCAGGGGTTGGAAGGTCTACATCCGGACCTACAACAAGGGGCACGGCTCGGTCGATCGCCGCGAGCACATTGCCTTCCTCAACATGTGGCTTGACCACTTCTTCTTTTGTGGGGTCGGCGTGAGCCCCACAAACAATTTCCTGCCGATAGCCGATAGAGCGGCCGACGGCTATGCCCTTCCTATGGGCAAATATCTTTTGGGGTCGGCGTACTTCCTTCTTCACCGGGTTTCGGTGGAGTTGCGCTTCGGCCGATCGAGTCAAGAACCCGGGTGGCCCTTGGTGGTTCATCCGGATGTGGTTGTCTCTTCACACCACCAAGGCCATCGATCCGGACCTCGGTGTCCTCACCTTCCCCGGCAATCACGCAGAATCGGCCACGCCCCGATCCAGCCGGTGTATCTCCTTCGGGGAAGCGCTATCCATGGCACCGGGGGCGGCCATGTCGGATGACACCCCGGCGTATTGGTTCGCCGCCCTTTACAAGGGCCTCAACAATGAAAGTACGGATTGGTATCCGTATATTGATTTCTTCGAGAAGGGGTATGACACTCCTTTTCCGATTGACCCCACCTTCCCAACGGCCGACGGGGAGCGGCCAAGATCTTCACCACCTGCCTCCGCCCCTGTCTGCTGCCAACGGGACTCGCCGCCGGGAGCAAGGCTCTTTGCTCCTACGAATTCTACCACCCGTCGGTGGCAGCCCGTCAACTCGGCTCGGCCGGCTGCCCCCGACCTCTTCTACGTGGGGCAAATAAAGGCGCGGGCTACCGTCGACGACGCCGTTCAATGGAATTGGCTCGTCGGCCTCACCGCCGATGTCGTCATCGGCGACTTAGCCGGATTTTCCCGGCGCCCCGGAGTACCCGCCTCTTCGACCGCCGGTGGGGCGAGTGGAACCGGCACCTTCGCAGCCGGAACACCGCTTCCTTCTTCTCCGGCTTAGTCCTGAGCGAAGCTTTCGCCGAGGTACGTGTAGCCGATCTATTTCCGTAAGGCCGATTTTGTAGATGAAATCGGCCACTCTAAATGCTTACCCTTGTATATTCTTTTTCAGTCGGACACGGAGGAGCCGCCGACCCGAGTATCGATGGTCGGCCGATCGCGTACCCGATGCCGAGCCCAATTGCTCCAAACATCGGCTTCACCGATCGTACTCCTGCCCAAGCTTTTGCGGCAATGATTCGAGGGCACCAGCTGCCCGCAAGGCTAAGACCAAAACGGCTGCCTCCAAAAGAGGCAGGCTAAAGTGCCAGCTGCAGGGCCGACTCAAGCTGCGAAGCGACACCGTGCGCTGCTAAAGCAGACTGCGCGCCCGTCCGACCCGGACTACTTCGACGAACCATCTCCGCCGCGTCGAGTTATTATTGCATGATCGCCGATTCCCTCTTTACTTTTCATACTGTCTAACTATGAGTTCTTTGCAGGAACCGGCGGTTCTTCCTCCTCGAGCCCGGACACCAACGCCCGATAGGCCGATCCGCCTATCGACTCCTCCACCGGCCAGGACGCCGACACCGACGAGGCCGATTCAAACAGCTTCGGAGCTCGAAGTTATACCAATCCGAGCCGATCCAAACCCTACGGAAAACCCAACTCACTCGGATCGGCTCGCGTCTACCGAGGTTGCCGCCGAAGTTGAACAAGCGGCCCATGCGTCGCCCATCGCTTCCCCCAAAGACACTATCGCTGTCGAAGAATCGGCCGTCCGGGAGCCGCCCGCGGCTTCTCCTGTCAATACTGCTGCCGATGAGCCTGCCGATGAGCCCGCCGAAACCGAACAAGCTGGCCATGTACTTGATGCTGCCTCCGAGGATGCCGCTGGCGAAGGGGAATCGGCCGGTCGAGAGCTGATTGGAACACACGAACTCGTGGGTTCCATGGCGTAGCCGATAGACGTCCAGCCGCTTCGCATCGACGCTTCGCAGGTTTGTTTTTTCTATCTCCTTTTTATCTTCTTGACTTGCTTTTGATTATTAACTTTACCTTATTCTCCTTGGTATTCCGGGCGCTCGGCTTCCCTCGTCCCGCGCCGATTTTGATATCTGCTTCGGTCTTACCACCATGGCCGAAATCGCGCGCAGGCTTGAGGCCTCTTCCGTTGATCGCTTGGTGGCCGACGCACAACCCATAAGGGCCCGGTACTTGGAGGTCCGGACTGAACTCCCGGAGGATGTGCGCGAAGCTCTGCACCGTGTGGCATACATGGAGTGCCGGCAAATGGACTTTACTCGTGCCCGGCGGCGTACGGCTCGCCACGCGGAGCAGCAACAAGCGGCATCACTCGCCGAAAACTCCATCAAGCGCTCCGAGGAGGAGGCCCGGAAGACCCGGGAGATGCAAGAGCAACTCTCAAATCGGCGGGATGAACTGCAAGCAATCAACCAGGAGATTGCCGATTTGAGAGCATCTCCGGCTCTCAAGGAGGAGGCAGCGGCGGCCTTGGAAGCTACCATTGCACAATTGTCGGCTGATGTGGCGGCTCAACGAGAGGACAACGGACGAGGCAATTCAAACGGCCGAGAAGATGTTCGCCGCAGCGCAGGTTGATGTTGGCCCCATCGAGGATGACCTCTTGGTCATGGCTAATCTCGACTCCATGCTGGCCCGCGCACTATCTGCCGTCCAAGATTTCTTGTCCGCGCCGAGGCCGTCGATTATGTTTAGGTGTAATAGGATCTTGAACAAAATTTTGGTTGTAAACATTTTTTTTGCACTAAGGGCGATATATAATCATATTGGCCATCCGAAGGCGATGTTCAAACATCGGCTAATTTATCGGTGATTTCCTCTGTCTTACTTTCATATATATATATATATATATTTTTTTTTTTGGGCTAAGGGCGATACTTTCAGTATCGGCCGTCTCAAGGCGATGTGCATCGACATCGGCTGTAGTCTCTTTTAGGCCGAACACTATGAGTTAATCCAAATACTAGGATAATACTGCTTTAAATATTTTCCATTAAGTGCTCGGCCGAATTCTTCCCCTTCTAATTCCTTCAAAGTATATGCATTACCCGGTGCCGATCGGCTAATCAAATAAGGTCCCTCCCAATTAGGCGACCATTTACCAAACCGATTGTCCTTTACGCCGATCGGCATCCTAAGCTTCCGGACCAAATCGCCCTCTTTAAACTGTTTCTGCACAACCTTCTTATCATAATGGCGGGCGACCCTCGCCTTATTTTGCTCTATTTTTTCCAATGCATCCAGCCGATTTTGTACTACATCCTCTAATTCATCCATCATCAATCCGTAGATACTTGATCGGCCGAAAGCTTTTGTTGCAATTCAATCCTTCGGAGCCGATAGCTGTCTCCCATGGCGATGCGGCTTCGTGCCCATATACCAGCTGATACGGCGCAACTTGCATGGCTCCATGCCGTGACATACGATAAGCCCACAAAGCGTCCATCAATTTCATGTGCCATTTACGAGGATACTCTTGTATTTTCCGCTTGATTAACTTGATCAGACTCTTATTCGCCGCTTCGACTTGTCCATTGGCTTGGGCATAATACGGTGACGAATTAATCAACTTAATTCCCATCTCATCAAGCAAAATATTGAAATTCGTCCGACGTGAATACTGATCCTTGATCTGTTGTGATTGTCTCCGGAATCCCAAATCTATAAATAATATGCTCTTTAACAAACGTTATCACGTCGGCCGTCGAAACTTTACGATAGGGTGCTGCTTCAACCCATTTTGTGAAGTAATCTGTAGTTACCAATATGTATTGATGTCCTTTGTTTGATGCTGGATTTATCCGGCCGATCATATCCATGGCCCAGCCTCCGAACGGCCAAGGTTTAATTCATCGGATTCATAGCCGATGCGGGCGCCCTCCGTATAGGCCCGAATTTCGGCAGTCTTGACAACTCTTATAATACTTGAAACAATCGGCTAACATTGTCGGCCGATAATAACCAGCTCGCCTTAGCAGCCACTTCATCTTATGGGCCGATTGATGCGTTCCACAAATCCCATCATGTACTTCGCTCATTACCACTTTGGCTTCGGTGTCATCAATACACTTGAGAAGTACCCCATCAATTGTCTTGAAAAATAGTTGATCATCCAACGAACATACTTCAAAGCTTTATATCTTATCTTCTTATCTGTAGGTTGGGATGGATTGCTCAAAAAAGTTCGAATTTCCGTACGCCAATCGGCTTCTTCAATATCAGCTATCTCTAAGCTGTTTTCGGCGAGCCGATATCCGGATGCTAGCTGAGCCAAGTTATTTGCTTCAAAATTCTGCTCTCTTGGTATATGGCTGACTTTAACACACTTGAACCTTTTCATTAACTTCGGCACTTTCTATGATATTGCAATAATATTTCATCTTTACACTCATACTCATCGGCCAGCTGACTCACAACCAACAAGGAATCTCCGAAAATTTCCACAAAATCAGCCCCGGCATCGATGAGTAATTCCAATCCTTTTAATACTGCCTCATATTCGACTTGGTTGTTGGTGTACGCCTCTACTGTAATAGAGTATCCACATATTGCCCCCGAGGCGACACAACAACCAAGCCGATTCCACTTCCTTCCTTGCAAATCGAGCCATCAAAGAACACCGTCCATGGCACCGGTTCAACGTATCCGGCTGAGTGTTCACCATGTTGTACTATCAAATCGGCCAATACTTGTGCTTTTACTGCTTTGGCCGATTCATAGCCCAAATCAAACTCCGCAATCGCCAACATCCATTTGCCCAACCGGCCTTTGGGGACCGGAGCCGATAGCATATATTTTACGACATCGGCTTGGCACACGATCGTACACTCTTCGGCCAACGAGATAATGCCTTAATTTTGTGCATGAAAAATACAGACAGAGACATAACCTTTCCACCTCCGAATACCGTGTTTCTGCATCAATCAATTTGCGGCTGAGATAAAATATGACCCGCTCTTTTCCCTCCTGCTCTTGAGTCAATGCTGAGCCGATGCACCTATCATCGGCCGATAAATATAACTTAAAGGGTGTGCCCGACTTCGGCGGAACCATTATCGGTGGGGACACCAAATATTTCTTGATATCTTCTAAAGCCTTTTGATGGATCGGCGCCCACCGGAACTCTTGATTGGCCTTGAGTTTCAACAATGGTGTAAACACATCAAGTCGGCCGGACAAGTTGGAGATAAATCGCCTAATAAAATTAATCTTGCCGATCGGGGACTGGAGCTTCGTCTTGTTCGTCGGCGGTTCCAACTTTCCGATAGAATCAATACTCTTAGGGCCGACTTCAATTCCCTTTTCATGCACAATAAACCCCAGAAATTGTCCAGCTGAGACGCCAAACGCACACTTGAGCGGGTTCATCTTTAGGCCGTATTGTCTTGTCCTCTTCAACACGTCTCCGAGATCAGCCACATGACTTTCAACCGATCTTGATTTCACCATGACATCATCAATATAAATTTCCACCAATCGGCCGATCAAATCGTGATATATAAAATTCATGGCCCTCCGATATGTAGCACCAGCATTTTTTAGTCCGAAGGTCATGACAACCCACTCATATAGTCCCAACGCTCCAGGGCATCCGAATGCCGTCTTTGATATATCTTCCTTGGCCATAAAAAACTGATTATACCCAGCGTTTCCATCCATAAAGCTCAAAATCTTGTTTCCGGCGGCTGCATCAACCAACAAATCGGCGTTTGGCATTGGATACTCATCTTTCGGAGTTGCCTTATTCAAATTTCTGAAGTCAATGCAGACCCGCATCTTTCCATTTTTCTTCTCCACCAGCACAATACTAGAAACCCACTCCGCATATCGGCATGGCCTGATGAAGCCGGCTTCATACAATCTGATAATCTCTTCTTTAACGGCTTCATAATACCTAGGGTCAATTTTCCGAGCCCCACGCTTATATGGTCGATATCCGGGTTTAGTGGGCAACCGATGTTCAACAATCGATCGGGCTGAGACCAGGCATCTCACTATAATCCCAAGCAAAGCAATCTTTATATTCTTTCAACAAGGTCACTAACTCATCCCTTACTTCTTTACACAATTTCTTGCTGATATATGTCGGCCGAGGCTTGTCTCCATCCCCTATACCTACCTCTTCTAACTCGTCGGCCGACACAAAACCGTGACCTAGTTTCCCATCTTCCGTTTCATTAATCGGCCGACTCATCATATCCTCAATCCGTGTATCGATCGGCCGATTATCCGCCAATTCTCCCGTGGGGCCCATCGGAGCAGCCGGGGGTACCGACCCCCGGTCACAATAACTCCATCATCTCGTGATGTTTATGGCCTCCGCATCCCAATATGTGCCCGATAAACAAGGCAAGCTTTCCAGACCGAGCAAACTCGAAATCGGCGGTTGCAATAGTTACGGACTTATCAGCCCGCACGATTTCGACCTTGTTGCCGACCCATTGAATCAAACACTGGTGCATGGTTGATGGGATGCAACAATTGGCATGAATCCAGTCTCTCCCCAACAAAGTTGTATATGCACCTTTTCCGTCGATGATGAAAAAAGTGGTGGGTATGGTTTTGCTGCCTACGGTGATCTCCATTATTGCAGCCCCACGCACATCTTGGCTTCTTCCGCTGTAATCCTTGAGCGTCGGATTAGCCCTCATCATTTCTTCCGGCGTCTTCCCGAGCTTGCGGTATGTAGTAATCGGCATAACATTGACTGCCGCTCCTCCGTCGACCAACATTTTCCTCATCGGCGACCCATTGACGTAGCCGCTAATGTATAAGGCCTTGAGATGCAAATGATCGGAGTTGACCGGCTTATCAAATACCGCTGATTCCGGCGTCCACGGAATTTCCGAAGTCTCCTCAACTGGTTCTTCTTCGAGCAGAATTTTCATCGGCCGATCCGACAATCCTGGGCATCGGTGACATCATATTCACCGCGGCTCCAGCCGGGCCACTCGAGACTGCACTTTCGGCCTCCATTGCTTCTTGGCCTTGGGTTCATCATCCTGGTCATCTCCGTAATGCCGTTCACCCTTGATTTCCCGACAACGCATTCTTTGAAGCCTCCTCTTTTGGGTTTTGCTGAGCAAACCACCGGGCACCACTCGCCCTTCGTTCTCGGTTTGATCACCTCTCGATTCTTCATGGTATTGGTAATCAAACTCTTCTTCATCATTGATCGGCCCGATCGATCGTGAACGGAGGTTCTCTTTGGCACTGCGTATCTTCGTTCATCATATCCGTGATCGTAGTCGATTGCTCTTCCGGGGGCCGATTGTCGAGATTCATAGTTGCGACCAATCGGCCGTCCCTGGTAACTTGACGGCCCGACGTCCCGATACTCTTCCCGGCCGATGCACTCGGACAGTTCTCGATAGATGGAAGCTTCATGTTTCGGTCCCAGCAGATCGAAAGAAAGGACAATCCCGGTGTGGGTCAAAATCTTCTCGGCGGATCACGCCTTGCTCGTACTTGCCGACTTCGGCTGATAGATTCTTGTTCATGCGCCATCCGATCTCTCTCTTCCCTCTCTCTCTTCCTCTCATATCGGCGTATGAAACCTGCTGATCCACCGCCGATGGTATTGATGTACATCGTATTAGCCGGAAAAGGGTGCCCATCAACTTTCATCTTCTTCTTTACATCAGCTGCTCGCAATACCCCACTCGTCAACTCGCCTTCGGATCTCATCCCTCATAGCATAACGATCAACGGTGTTATGATGTGAATTTTCATGCCACTTGCACCACTTAGCCATTTTTTTCAATTCCTCCGGCGTAGGAATTTTGTGATGAGGTGAAAGCTGGATTTTCTTTTCCCGCAACAGACTGATCAAATATCTCGTCGGCCTTAGATAAATCAAAATCATATTTTCTCTCCTTAGGATTGACATGCGGAGAAAATATCGGCCGTTTGTTACTAGTCCACTCAACTGCATTAATTCCTTCTTCATCATCTTCATTGTCAAAATCAGCATAAGCTACCCGATACCGCCGATTTCTGGTGAGCTGGAGATTCTCTTCCTGGCCGACCGCCCTGCGTGTCGGCTGTGCCAGCCCATCAAATTCATGCGGGGTAAACTTTTCTTTGATGTTGGAGTATAGCCCCGCATAAGCAATCTCGGCCAACTGCTGCTCCGTCGGGTTCAGATTGTAGCATCGTCCCCTTAGAGTCCTGAACCTCCGTATATAATCGGTCACCGATTCCCCGATTTTTGCTTCACTGCCATTAAATCGGACAAACTAAGCTCGGTAATGCCCGTGAAGAAGTACGAGTGAAACCTTTTCTCTAGATCGGCCCAACTCTGAATAGAACCGAGGCGACAGCGAAGCAAACCATGAAAAAGCCGATCCGGATAACGACAGTGGGAATAGCCTAACCCGCAAAGCCTCCCGAGTAGACGCTTCTCCAAGCTGCGCGTCATACCGGCTGATGTGCTCCATAGTTGATGTGTTATCTTGCCCGGAAAACTTGGAAAACTCAGGAATTTTATACTTGTTGGGTAAAGCCACGGAATCCATCCGAGTCAGGGTAAGGTCGCCGATATAATGCACTCTTCTCTTTGGGCTTCAAATCGAACCGATCCTTCATCATATCGGCGATCTTAGCCATGAGGCTATTCATATCATTGGGTTCAGCGATTACTGATCCGGCCCCTGTCATATAAGCTGCGTTGGGTTGTCCCCGATCGGGTGTACCGGCTGGCCGTTTCGAAATCCCGGTGCGATGAATCGGAAAAAGCGTCCGTGGAGTAATTCCATAATTCACGACCGATTGGATCGGCCGTCCGATCATAAATCCTCGTCCCCAGCCCGATACGATCGGTCGTGGAATACCGGATACCGGCCGTACTATAGTGGGTGAGTTCTCAATTCTACTCGGGCCGGTATTTGGTACGTAGAAGAAATTAGGCTGCTGTGCCATCTGCGGGACCGTTGCCACATTGGTTGCTGCCCTTAACTCGAAGTCGGCTGTTGTACCTCTTGTCCGTCGCCTTCCTCCGTTACCGACTTCTTGGGGTCACCATCATTCTCCTTGCCTGGCTGGGCTGCACTGGTACTTGCATTTGCATTGTCTTTGCCAGGCCATAGGTGAGGTGGCATGCCGTACATAGGCTGAAACCCTCGTTGGCGGTGTAGTATTCGGAGGCCGATTCCTTGAATCGGCTGTACGTAAGTGCCAATAGGCTGAGTGTATGCAGGTCCAGAATATCCTTCGATGAACAATCTGCCATCAACTGTGTCCTTGATCAAATTCCCGATGGTGTTGGTCAACACGCCCGATTGATTGATTAGGGCCTGATGAATGGACGAGTTAACCATATCACCGAGTTGGTTGGCATCCGGCAGTCTCGGGCTTTGATTTGGTCTATTTCTTCCGGATGCGAGAATCCGAGGAAATCTCCTTTTGTAGCCACTCTGCCACGTGTCACTGTCGGGGCTTGAAAGTACTTCTTCATTGCTTCGGCCAGGTATTCTTGGTACTGCAGCTTTTGTTCTGTCGTCATCTTTCCCCAGGCCGAAACTCCGTTATCATCGAAACCTCTCCATGCCCTTTGCCGTCCGTCCCGAGAGGAACTGGAACCAAAATCGGCCGATTCTCGGCATCGACCATTGGCGTTCCGTCCTCCCCGACAGCCTCGTATGTATGACATCTTGATCTTGGTTGCTTCGTCCCACCGGGCGTGCCAAAAAGTGTGTTGACGTCAAAAGTCGCCGACACACCGTTGTCCGGAGAGTCCACCGAAACCCCAGCAGACGCGAGTCCTGTGCTCCCAACGGACCGGCTTAGCTCGCCAATGTTTGTGTGCGCTGGTGCGTGCCGGATGGTTTTCCTGCAAACCAACAAAGACAATAAAAGGTGTAAAATTCCGGGTCATCGGTCCAAATAGACCGATGTGCAGCCATGGCCGATCACGGCATAAGATAGACAAAATCGGCCATGAACGAGAGAACAGCACGGCCCATCCATTTATGTATTAAATGCTAGGCAAACGAATCGTGATGCAAACGATACGAAATCGGCCGATGCTATAACATGCGATCGGTGACTAGCAGCCGATTTCGTCGATGAACGATCAAATCATTAAGACTTTGCAGGGATGTATTAACGAGTAAAAATGCAAACAAAGCAATTATTAATAGGATGTAATTAGTTTGGTAGCAAGAAGATAGTTTAATCATCAATCAGATCCGTGAATCGGCCGATCGGGTATGCGGCCGATTCTGCCATTGATTATATCAGGGAATTACTTAGATCTATCCAAATGTATAATGATGATCAATAATATCATACTAATAACTTGGGTTCAAAAGCAGCTTTAACAGATTTGGCGCTAATTAAACATAAAACAGCTTAATGAACGTGATAAGCAATCGGCTAAACACTTCGAAAGAACAGTAAGACAAATACAACCACGCAGATCCCAAATCGACCGGTCGCTCCAACAGGACAAGTCAACCGATGGCACGCGGCTGGACCAGGTCTAACGACCGCGCACGCCCGGCCGATTCAGGACAAGCACAATCATAAACGTCTTAACTATGAAAGTAAGTCTACACCCTAGCCAATCGGCTGCATGCGCCTAGGACAAGTCAACTATCGCAAAGGCAAACACAGGACACGTCAACCGAATCTGCACGATCGAATCGGCCAAGATGTAGAAGAATTCTCATAGCGGCTATCGTGACTCGAACGACCAAATCCGAGCCAATCGGCGTTGTAAGCAAAGGCTGGAACGGGGAGGCGGGACAAGTCAAACTACCTCCACCACGAGCCCGGACCAGGTCAACTTGACTCATCCCGGCCGATACTCACTACGCCGACTAGAAATAGATCTAGTCGCCGGATAACTAGCAATTAAGCCATCTAATTACGAACAATGCGCCGAGAATTAGACAACATAATTACCTTGTCAAGTCAACTTATTGTCGACCGGAGCCCCGAAGATCCCGCGCGAAAATAGTAGACTTAACGAAAATTAGGGTTTGGCGATGCGCCGAAAGTTGTATTGGATGTGAATCGAGTTTACATGTTACATCCGAGTATGTATTTATACTCGGCAAAAAGAATCCTATTCGGACCCTCTTCGAGCCGATTTCCTAACCGACTAGAATCCTTTTTCCAAAACTAAACTACTATTTCTAATTTTACAACGTGGGCCAGGCCCATCAATGTTGTGCTCTTACGTTGGCGTCCGCGCACGATTCCCGGGAGGGACGCGCCCTTTACTCGCCCAAGCGGCCGTCGATCTTCCGCCCACTGTCCTCTTTTGACCCATAGTCGCCGACAACGGGCCCCTTGGTCAAAAACCGGCGTCAACATGACAAGATCGGGACCAAAAGTGGTTCTTTCTCCCGCTTCCGACCAATTTAAGGGTGTACGACAAGAGTGACCATACAACGCTTCAAACGGTGACATTCCCGAACTCTCTTGATAGCTATTGTTGTACGAGAATTCGGCGAATGGAAGACAATCATCCCAATTTCCTCTATTTTCCATAGCACATGCTCTCAAGATATCCTCCAAATATTGATTCAATCTTTCGGTTTGTCCATCCGTTTGAGGGTGATATGCGGAGCTTCTAATGAGGGTGGTACCAAGACAAGAATGCAATTGCTCCCAAAAGCGAGATACAAATTGCGGACCTCGATCGGAAACAATAGTTTTAGGTACTCCATGCAAACATAACACTCTTGAGATGTATAGCTCGGCATACTTCTTGGTATTGTAGGTAGTATGGACGGGGATGAAATGTGCGGACTTAGTTAACCTATCCACAATAACCCAAATTGAATCGTGCTTCTTTGATGTGAGAGGCAATCCAACGATAAAATCCATAGCAATGTCCTCCCACTTCCAAACGGGAATCTTCAATGGGTTCAATAATCCGGCCTTTCTCAAGTGGTCGGCTTTCACTCGTTGACAAGTATCACACTCGGCCACATACCGTGCAATCTCACGCTTCATGCGTGTCCACCAAAACTTTTCTCTTAGGCCGCGATACATCTTGTTGCTACCGGGGTGTATGGAATATTTAGACAAATGTGCCTCATCCATTATTTTCTTCCGTAATTCCATATCCTTCGGAACAACGAGACGTTGGTTGAACCATAATACACCATTGTCATCTTGTCGGAAACATGTAGCTTCATCTTTCTCAATCTTTTGCCGAATAAATTCCATACCTTCGTCCTTCTTTTGCGCCTCAATAATTTCCTCACGAAGGGTAGGAATGAGAGCTAGATTATATAGCGAACCATAGGGAATGACTCGAAGACTCGGTTCACTAGAATCTGAAATTTCCGAGTTTTCCATAGAACAACCGGTAATATGATTGCATTGATCCTTGCGACTCAAAGCGTCGGCAACCACGTTAGCTTTACCCGGATGATAATGGATTTCCAACTCATAATCCTTGATTAATTCCAACCATCTACGTTGCCTCATATTCAACTCTTGTTGGGTGAAGATATATTTGAGACTCTTATGATCGGTGTAAAGATTGACAAGATTTCCAAGTAGATAATGCCTCCAAGTTTTCAAAGCAAGGACAACCGAGGCTAGCTCCAAATCATGAGTGGGGTAGTGTTGTTCATGCTTGCGAAGTTGACGAGAAGCATAAGCAATGACACGACCTTCTTGCATTAGCACACATCCTAGACCGGTGTCGGATGCATCACAATACACGTCAAACGGCTTGGTGATGTCGGCTTGTGCTAACACCGGAGCGGATGTCAAATGCTTCTTGAGAGTTTGGAAGGCTTCTTCACATTCACGGCTCCATTTAAACTTAGCATCTTTCTCCAACAATTTTGTCATAGGCTTGGCTATGCTTGAAAAATTGGGAATGAATTTCCGATAATAGCCGGCAAGACCTAGAAAACTTCGGATTTGTCTCACCGACCTTGGGGATTTCCAAGTAAGCACTTCTCCCACTTTACTTGGGTCAACGGCGACACCTTCCGCGGAAATAATGTGACCCAAGAAAGGCACTTGCTTCAACCAAAATTCACATTTGCTAAACTTGGCATACAATTGATGATCACGAAGCCGTTGGAGAACAATGCGAAGGTGTTCGGCATGCTCTTCTTCGGACTTCGAATAAATAAGAATGTCGTCAATGAAGACCACGACAAACTTATCCAACTCGGGCATGAATACCGAATTCATCAAGTACATAAAATGAGCCGGGGCATTTGTGAGCCCAAAAGACATGACGAGATACTCAAAGAGACCATACCGCGTAGAGAATGCGGTTTTGGAATATCTTCGGCTCGGATCTTGATTTGATGGTAACCGGATCGGAGATCAATCTTAGAGAAGACCTTAGCACCAACTAATTGATCAAAGAGAATATCAATCCGAGGGAGCGGGTATTTATTCTTGATAGTTACCGCATTGAGAGGGCGATAATCCACACATAGACGTAGCGTCTTGTCTTTCTTCTTCACAAAGAGAGCGGGACATCCCCACGGAGAAGAACTAGGGCGAATATATCCTTTATCCATAAGCTCACCCAATTGCTCTTTTAAGATTGCTAGCTCATTGGGAGCCATCTTGTACGGCCTACGGGAAATTGGTGCCGTACGGGTTGGAGCTCAATTTTAAACTCGACATCCCGATCGGGTGGCATGCCCGTAAGTCATCCGGAAAAACATCGGGAAACTCACATACCACGGGAATATCCTCAATCCGTTTTCCCTCAAGATGGTAGATTTTTGAAGTGGAGAATTTTGGATGGGGCAATCGGAGAATAGATGAACCATGGAGTGGGGAGTTTAGGTGAACTTCACGAGAATCGATGTGTAAAACGGCTCTATGGAGTTTCATCCACCTCATACCTAGAATTATATCTATTCCTTGCCCACACAAAACTATGAGAGAAGAGGGGTATATTTTTCTTTCTAGGTGTAGTGGGACTTGCCTCAACTCTAGGTTTGTTTTTATCTTTCCACCGGGTGATGTGATGATATAGGGAATATCCAAAACGGTGGTGAGTGAGTTGTAGGGTTTTTGCACATGCTTGACTAATGAAATCATGAGTTGCACCCGAATCAAAAAGAACCAAAGTGGAGTGGTTGTTGACCGAAAACATACCCGAAAGTACCGGTTCTCCCGCTTGAATCTCTTCGGCCGTGGTATAGTTGACTCGGCCATTCTTAGCATTTGGAGTGGAGGATTGATTGCGATTCCCATTTCCATTATTCCCATTGCGGTTTGGATTGTTGTTGTTGCCACTTCCGGAACCATTGTTGTTGTTGTTGTTGCCGGGTTGCGTGTCGGAACACGGCAATCCTTTGCGAAATGACCCGGACGTCCACAATTAAAGCACGGACCTTGCGGACCGGGCCTAGCACCTTGGTATTGCTGCTGTGGAGGGCGGAACGAAGTGTTGTGCTGCTGATTTCCACCGTGGGAGTGGTGGTGTTGCTGCGGCACAAGCGGCGTGAGCCCCCGTCGGCGGCAATGCGGCCCGAAACTTCTGTCCGGTCGGGGAAGTGATAGCTAGCTTGTACTTGGGCGGAGCGGAGCCGGATGGATTTCCTACGGCACGCTTCCTCTTCTTGTCCTCTTGGTGAGCACGGATAGCATCTTCTTGCACAATTGCGGCACTCATTAAGTCATTGAACGTGCCGGTAGTGACTTGAGCCAAGCGATCTTGTAACTTTGGGCTTAGCCCCGAACGGAAGCAATCCTTCTTCTTGTCATCCATGTCGGCATGATAGGATGCATATTGGGCCAAGTAGTTGAACTTCCGTGCATACTCTTGCACGGTTCCGGTACCTTGCTTCAAACTGAGAAACTCTTACAACTTGCGCTTCATGAGACCGGCGGGAATGTGATGCGCGCGAAATGCGGTGCAAAAGTCCGGCCAATTCACTTGAGTACCGGCGGGAAGTGCGGCGGTGAAACTTGCCCACCATGCACTAGCGGAGCCACGAAGTTGTTGAGCCGCAAAGAGAACCTTTTGCTCCGATGTGCAATTGAGGAGAGCAAACTTCGACTCAATGATGCGGAGAAAATTATCCGCCTCCAACGGATCGGTAGTAGCTTCACCAAACTTGAGTGGTTGAGTGGCCCAAAAGTCGGCATAGGTGGAATTCCTCAGCCCTTGGGGTGGCGGTCCTTGGCCTTGTCCTTGGTTGGTTTGGCTTGCAAAGAACAAGCGGAATATCTCGTTTTGGTTGGACACGAGTTGCTCCAACGGCGTGAGAGGTGGAGGGTTAGGGAGTTGTTCTTCCCTCGCACCATGACCACTTCGGAAGCTTCACCACGGCGGGTATTCACCATCTGTCACGCATGAAAAAAAATTCTCATGTTAGCTCATTAGACCAAGAGCTAAAATGGCAAGAAAACATGACATTGGGCATAAGGGACCAAAAATTTCAGATTGCATGTACGAAAAAATATTGATGAAATAAGCATAATGCATTGGCAACACACATATTCCATAGATTCTAGTATAGTAGCAACATGATAGAAATTTTTGATACACGGGAAACCACGAATCCGATACAACACGGTCTTAGGTTACATCACATGTGACCCACAAACAAACACAACCTCGGAGAGCTTAATTAAGAACACGCGGATCGTTTCCAACACGGTTACATGCCTCACGAGATTACAAATCCTACACACATAGAGCTACTGTCACACCCCTATCCCGAAAGATAGTTAAGTGTGGTACGGATCGCCTTGGGAGATGATTGACGAAGCAACCATGCATAGCATCACATTAACAAACATACACGATTTGCAAGGTTACCTAATTAAGTCTCGATTACAACATAGAGTTCGAATGAAAGATACATTAGGTTCGAGATTAAGTCTTACATGACCATGATCTTTGTTCGAATATAAAGTGCGGAAGCGAAATACGTAACTCGACGATACATAGATAACTTAAAGGAACCATGCCGGCCTAGGCCATGGCTCACTCATCATGGGTCGGAGAGCTAGGGACCCATTCAATGGTCCACTCTTTGGGCTCTTCTCCATCCCAAACCACCTTACCACAACAATCACAAAATCCGGCTTGCGGATGACCCGTAAACAACATGTAGTGGCAAAGCCCGAGTATCTAACATACTCCGCAAGTCTTACCCGTCAAATTGGCCATCTAAGACCGACTCCTAGATGCATGGGGCTTGACCGGTTTAACTTGGCATTTTGCATAAATAGCACCTATGCTAATTAGGTTGGCAATTTTATTACTTAGCCAAGTTAATAGGGTTATTGCATAAAAGAAACTTTAGTGAGCATACTAGCAAGGCAATAGTTTGCCATACAATTTAATATCAATATAAAACAGCAAGCTCTTCCATCTCTTTCCATTACTACACATTGTAAACTGCTCGAAACAAGTGGTACTCATTAACCGAGAGGAAATGGCGATAATTATCGAATTATTAATCCTGCAGGAAAGAACCCAAATGCACGACATACGCATCATTTAAGAACACGTATGGCCACCGTTCGCGAGTTCATCATAAAGTAAAACACGGGGCCACCGACCCCGAGTACACGTCCCCCTTGCGACCGTTCAACAACGCGCCCAAGGCTTAACCCATGTACTCTCCAACGGTCCTCAACCCGTGCAACCACCGTGCCAAACACATCACCTCCGGGTCGGTGAGATATCCGGCTCACTTTACAACTTGCAAGCTACATAGGTTTACCAATCCCCATAAGAAAGGTATGCAAGTGGTACACAACTCAAACTTGTTCGCGGAGCCACAATGGGGTGTTCTCAATTTTTAACCACATTCATCATGTTCGAGTTTAATCATAAACCATAGGTGAGATTTCCCATTCTATCGTTGACTCCATAAACCTGGCATAGCAATTCTAACGAGGATATGACACATAAGCGACATAGGACATATAGGAATCTATGCATGTGGATTTCCAATCAACGCCTAGGAACTTAAATGCACATTCATCATCCTTAATAGAGTGATAAAGGAAGACATTTCAAAATAATAGGAATGCACCGGGGCTTGCCTTGAGAGTGATCGAAGTTAGTACTAGCTTCACAAGCGTTGAGAGTAGCAACGGCTTCTTCCGGCGAAATTAATTCGACGTCGTCACCTAGAGGATGAAATGCAATGCATAAGTAACATGCATACAAGGGTGATGAATATGGTAATGCATGTGTGCTGTTTTGTAAAGATACATATGAACACATTAATCACAAGTTGGTTCGCTCAAACTCTAGCAATCATAACATGCCTCGTGTTTTCTTTTACGAGACCCAAATTACATGAACAAGCATAACCCTACTCATGTAACGAGTAATGACTTGATGCATAGACATGAGTGCTGTGGTTAGTGTGGGTTTAGTACTAGCATTTTAGCAAGTTTTTATAGTGCAATACGAAGAAATCTAGGCCTATGTATTTTGACATCACATGCGATGACGATTCCCTTTTAGAATAGGAATTTGATTTCAAAATTCATACATAGGTGAAATACATGAAACCTTTTGACTAAACCTGCCATGAGGTGCTAAAGGACATAATGAACAGTATAAATTACATAAACATGCATGAACATAAATTTTAGTGACATAAAACCATTTATGCACGTGCTGAAAATAACCCCTTTGAAATTTAGATCTAGGGTTTGCAAGAATCATTACTTAACATGCTCCAAATTTAAAATGGGATTTTCTACATATGTACAGTACCAAAAGGAAATTAATTGCCAAGTTTCATGCAAAAATAATTTATACAGAATTAATTAAAAATTAAATACAGAGAATGCAAGAAATGCAATAACTTGAAAAATATGAAATGAAATGTAGATCTTCCAGTGCCAAAAATTCATGTGTGTCAGGGTGAAGACTTTGGCCAAGTGGCTTTTAATTTGGATTTATATTTTTAAAGTTATGGCTTAGTTAAATTTTCAGGGGTTGACTTTTGTCATTTTTATAAAAATATGAAAATGACCAGATCTGAGGAGTTCATGTTACTTTTATGAAAGTACAGGTCTTCTAGTTTCCAAAACATTTTAGTTTGTAATTTTTGGACGATTCAAACGCTAGATATGAATTTTTCAAACTCGAATGAAGTTCGGACCTAATTACGAAAATGCCATCGGGCGATTTTTAAAAGCAGAGGCGGCGCGCGCTCCGGCGACGGTGGCCGGCGCCGGCGAGCTCGCTCGCGGCGACGCTGCGCTGGAGCTCATGCTCCGTGCTTTGGTGGGAATGATGTGCGCGGCATGGGGAGTCCTCTCGGTGAGGTTGGCGGGGGCTCGCGGCGGCGGAGCACCGGCGACCACGACGCGGCGGCGAGGGCGGCACTTCGGCGGCGTCGCGCGCCGTGCACGGAGGACGAGAGGAGGTGCGATCTTGGGCAAAAGCTCCGCCTCACCTTGGGGAACGACGGCGTCGGCGTGGGTGGCGATGGAAGGGACCGGAGGTGGGGTCTCGACGGAGAGGTGCGGGTGGCCGGCGACGAGGGTCCCCTTTTTCTTCGAATTTCCGACGAGGCACTGCGGGGTAAAGAGAGCGGGTCATGGGGGAGCTAGAGGGCAACCTTGCGCGTCGCCTTGGCCAAAAATCGGGGCATGCGCGCTCACCTAGACGGAGCGAGGGGTGGAGGCGGCCATGGCGGTCCTTCGGGCGGCGGCGGCGATTTCTTCGATTCACGCGCCGGCGAGGGAGAGGAGGCGAGCTGGTGGTGTGGTGAGGAGCAGAGGGAGTGGGTGCAATAATTGGTGGCGATGGGAGGAGGGGGCTTGGCCTCTGCGGCGCATTTGAGGGGCGCGGCCGGACGGCGGCGAGAGGGGCGGCGGCCGGGGAGGGAGAATTTACTCCGGCGCTCTACTGTTGGCCGGCGGGTACCGAATCGGTTGGGGAGATGGCCAGGAGGGACGTGGCGATGGGACTGGGCAGGAGCGTGCCCGGGGCGGCGGCCAGGCTGGCCGGACCGGCGGTCCGGTCGCCATTGCCCGGTGGGCACCGTAGCTCGAGGTCAAAATTTAGATTTCAAAACTGTGGTTCGGTAATTTGACAAGAATTCATACTTCCGGTGCTCCAAAAATAAAACCAAAAATATGGGGAGCTCCAGAATGATGTGCTTTAATTTTCATCTTTGAGTTTGAAGTTCTAAACTTGCTTCCAAAAATTCATATAAAATTCACAATTAGCAGTGTTTCAGATTTGAATTTGAATTTTTGGGCTTTCAAGACTTTGTTCAAAAATTTTGTAAAAATATTGTAAATTCTTCTTTTTACATGAGCAATCCAGTGGTGCAAAAATATGTGGGTAGTGTTTTTATAATTTTTTGCATTTTGGTTAGGGCTAGGGTTTAGGAGTAGGTTTTTTTCCTTTTTCCTTTTTATTTTTCTTCTTTTCCTTTGGGTAGTTAGCATTAGTACTTCATTAGTGTGGTGATTAGGGTACTAACTACGGGATTAGCCTTAATCGTGACATGGGATGTCACAGCCCTCCCCCTTAAAGAAATTCTCGTCCGAGAATCGCTACGAATTAAGGAGAGGGAGTGCGAAAATTTACCGATTTGTGTGACGCGAGGAACTCGGGAAATTCTTCTCTAGAAAATCCTCTTGTTCCCAAGTTGCTTCTTCTTCGGTGTGGTTACTCCATTGCACTTTATAAAAGGTGATGGTGCGATTGCGAGTTACCCGGTCGTTTTGATCAATAATCCGGACGGGGTATTCGGGGTAGGAGAGATCTTCTTCTAGTTGATCGGTGTCGGAAATGACCACATCTATCGGAGGCTTCAAACATTTCTTGAGTTGAGATACGTGGAACACATTGTGCACTCGAGCAAGACTTTCCGGTAATTGCAATCGGTAAGCAACCGCGCTATGCTTTTCCACGATCGGATAGGGTCCGATATAGCGGGGTGCTAATTTTCCTTTAATTCCAAACCGAGATACGCCCTTATTCGGAGAGACACGAAGATAAACGTGATCTCCCTTCTCAAATTCCAAGGGGCGTCTCCTCTTGTTAGCGTAACTCACTTGACGAGATTGTGCGGCTTTCATATTGGCTTGAATTTGTCGAACCTTCTCTTCGGCTTGGGTGACAAGATCGGGACCAAAAGTAGTTCTTTCCCCCGCTTCCGACCAATTTAAGGGTGTACGACAAGAATGACCATACAAGGCTTCAAACGGTGACATTCCCGAACTCTCTTGGTAGCTATTGTTGTACGAGAATTCGGCGAATGGAAGACAATCATCCCAATTTCCTCTATTTTCCATAGCACATGCTCTCAAAATATCCTCCAAATATTGATTCAATCTTTCGGTTTGTCCATCCGTTTGCGGGTGATATGCGGAGCTTCTAATGAGGGTGGTACCAAGACAAGAATGCAATTGCTCCCAAAAGCGAGATACAAATTGCGGACCTCGATCGGAAACAATGGTTTTTGGTACTCCATGCAAACACAACACTCTTGAGATGTATAGCTCGGCATACTTCTTGGTATTGTAGGTAGTATGGACGGGGATGAAATGTGCGGACTTAGTTAACCTATCCACAATAACACAAATTGAATCGTGCTTCTTTGATGTGAGAGGCAATCCAACGATAAAATCCATAGCAATGTCCTCCCACTTCCAAACGGGAATCTTCAATGGGTTCAATAATCCGGCTTTTCTCAAGTGGTCGGCTTTCACTCATTGACAAGTATCACACTCGGCCACATACCGTGCAATCTCACGCTTCATGCGTGTCCACCAAAACTTTTCTCTTAGGCCGCGATACATCTTGTTGCTACCGGGTGTATGGAATATTTAGACAAATGTGCCTCATCCATTATTTTCTTCCGTAATTCCATATCCTTCGGAACAACGAGACGTTGGTTGAACCATAGTACACCATTGTCATCTTGTCGGAAACATGTAGCTTCATCTTTCTCAATCTTTTGCCGAATAAATTCCATACCTTCGTCCTTCTTTTGCGCCTCAATAATTTCCTCACGAAGGGTAGGAATGAGGGCTAGATTACATAGCGAACCATAGGGAATGACTCGAAGACTCGGTTCACTAGAATCTGAAATTTCGAGCTTTCCATAGAACAACCGGTAATATGATTGCATTGATCCTTGCGACTCAAAGCGTCGGCAACCACGTTAGCTTTACCCGGATGATAATGGATTTCCAGCTCATAATCCTTGATTAAGTCCAACCATCTACGTTGCCTCATATTCAACTCTTGTTGGGTGAAGATGTATTTGAGACTCTTATGATCGGTGTAAAGATTGACAAGATTTCCAAGTAGATAATGCCTCCAAGTTTTCAAAGCAAGGACGACCGAGGCTAGTTCCAAATCATGAGTGGGGTAATGTTGTTCATGCTTGCGAAGTTGACGAGAAGCATAAGCAATGACACGACCTTGCTGCATTAACACACATCCTAGACCGGTGCCGGACGCATCACAATACACGTCAAACGGTTTGGTGATGTCGGCTTGTGCTAACACCGGAGCGGATGTCAAATGCTTCTTGAGAGTTTGGAAGGCTTCTTCACAATCACGGCTCCATTTAAACTTAGCATCTTTCTCCAACAATTTTGTCATAGGCTTGGCTATGCTTGAAAAATTGGGAATGAATTTCCGATAGTAGCCGACAAGACCTAGAAAACTCCGGATTTGTCTCACCGACCTTGGGGATTTCCAAGCGAGCACGTCTCCCACTTTACTTGGGTCAACGGCGACACCTTCCGCGAAAATAATGTGACCCAAGAAAGGCACTTGCTTCAACCAAAATTCACATTTGCTAAACTTGGCATACAATTGATGATCACGAAGCCGTTGGAGAACAATGCGAAGGTGTTCGGCATGCTCTTCTTCGGACTTCGAATAAATAAGGATGTCGTCAATGAAGACCACGACAAACTTATCCAACTCGGGCATAAATACCGAATTCATCAAGTACATAAAATGAGCCGGGGCATTCGTGAGCCCAAAAGACATGACGAGATACTCAAAGAGACCATACCGCGTAGAGAATGCGGTTTTTGGAATATCTTCGGCTCGGATCTTGATTTGATGGTAACCGGATCGGAGATCAATCTTAGAGAAAACCTTAGCACCAACTAATTGATCAAAGAGAATATCAATTCGAGGGAGCGGGTATTTATTCTTGATAGTCACCGCATTGAGAGGGCGGTAATCCACACATAGACGTAGCGTCTTGTCTTTCTTCTTCACAAAGAGAGCGGGACATCCCCACGGAGATGAACTAGGGCGAATATATCCTTTATCCATAAGCTCACCCAATTGCTCTTTTAAGATTGCTAGCTCATTGGGAGCCATTTTGTACGGCCTACGGGAAATTGGTGCCGTACCGGGTTGGAGCTCGATTTTAAACTCAACCTCCCGATCGGGTGGCATGCCCGGTAAGTCATCCGGAAACACATCGGGAAACTCACATACCACGGGAATATCCTCAATCCTTTTTCCCTCGAGATGGTAGATTTTTGAAGTGGAGAATTTTGGGTGGGGTAATCGGAGAATAGATGAACCATGGAGTGGGGAGTTTAGGTGAACTTCACGAGAATCGATGTGTAAAACGGCTCTATGGAGTTTCATCCACCTCATACCTAGAATTATATCTATTCCTTGCCCACACAAAACTATGAGAGAAGAGGGGTACATTTTTCTTTCTAGGTGTAGTGGGACTTGCCTCAACTCTAGGTTTGTTTTTATCTTTCCACCGGGTGACGTGATGATATAGGGAATATCCAAAACGGTGGGGGTGAGTTGTAGGGTTTTTGCACATGCTTGACTAATGAAGTCATGAGTTGCACCCGAATCAAAAAGAACCAAAGTGGAGTGGTTGTTGACCGAAAACATACCCGAAAGTACCGGTTCTCCCGCTTGAATCTCTTCGGCCGTGGTATAGTTGACTCGGCCATTCTTAGCATTTGGAGTGGAGGATTGATTGCGATTCCCATTCCCATTATTCCCATTGCGGTTTTGGTTGTTGTTGCCGCTTCCGGGACCATTGTTGTTGTTGTTGTTGCCCGGGTTGCGTGTCGGAACACGGCAATCCTTTGCGAAATGACCCGGATGTCCACAATTAAAGCACGGACCTTGCGGACCGGGCCTGGCACCTTGGTATTGCTGCTGTGGAGGGCAGAACGAGGTGGTATGCTGCTGATTTCCACCGTGGGAGTGGTGGTGTTGCTGCGGCACAAGCCGACGTGAGCCTCCCGTCGGCGGCAATGCGGCCCGAAACTTCTGTCCGGTCGGGGAAGTGATAGCTAGCTTGTACTTGGGCGGAGCGGAGCCGGATGGATTTCCTACGGCACGCTTCCTCTTCTCGTCCTCTTGGTGAGCACGGATAGCATCTTCTTGCACGATCGCGGCGCTCATTAAGTCATTGAACGTGCCGGTAGTGACTTGAGCCAAACGATCTTGTAACTTCGGGCTTAGCCCCGAGCGAAAACAATCCTTCTTCTTGTCATCCGTGTCGCCATGATAGGATGCATATTGAGCCAAATAGTTGAACTTCCGCGCATACTCTTGCACGGTTCCGGCACCTTGCTTCAAACTAAGGAACTCTTGCAACTTGCGCTTCATGAGACCGGCGGGAATGTGATGCGCGCGAAATGCGGTGCAAAAGTCCGGCCGGTTCACTTGGGTACCGGCGGGAAGTGCGGCGGTGAAACTTGCCCGCCATGCACTAGCGGAGCCACGAAGTTGTTGAGCCGCAAAGAGGACCTTTTGCTCCGATGTGCAATTGAGGAGAGCAAACTTCGACTCAATGATGCGGAGAAAATTATCCGCCTCCAACGGATCGGTAGTAGCTTCACCAAACTTGGGCGGTTGAGTGGCCCAAAAGTCGGTATAGGTGGAATTCTTCGGCCCTTGGGGTGGCGGTCCTTGGCCTTGTCCTTGGTTGGCTTGGCTTGCAAAGAACAAGCGGAACATCTCGTTTTGGTTGGACACGAGTTGTTCCAACGGCGTGAGAGGTGGAGGGTTAGGGAGTTGCTCTTCCCTCGCACCATGCCCACTTCCGGAAGCTTCACCACGGCGGGTATTCACCATCTGTCATGCATGAAAAATTTTCTCACGTTAGCTCATTAGACCAAGAGCTAAAATAGCAAGAAAACATGACATTGGGCATAAGGGACCAAAAATTTCAGATTGCATGTACGAAGAAAATATTGATGAAATAGGCATCGGCAACACACATATTCCATAGATTCTAACATAGTAGCAACATGATAGAAATTTTTGATACACGGGAAACCACGAATCCGATACAACACGGTCTTAGGTTACATCACATGTGACCCACGAACAAACACAAATCTCGGAGAGCTTAATTAACAACACGCGGATCGTTTCCAACACGGTTACATGCCTCACGAGATTACAAATCCTACACACATAGAGCTACGACCACCGGTCGTGACAACTACTCGTCGTCATCGCCGTAGTAGTCGGCGTCATCCCTCATGGGAGAGGGTGGTGCTCCATCCTCGACGTCGGAAACACCCTCGCCATCACTCATCTCCACATCCTCCTCGGGTGGGACGATCTCAAGTGGCTCGGGAGGTCCACCATTAAGGACGGCGTGCAGGGCGTTGTTGACGGCTTGGAGATGCTCAATGGTAGCGTTGTTATGCGCTATGGTCGCCTGGGCGTTCTGGAGATCTTCCTCCAAAGCATCCCTAGCACCCCGAGTCTCCAGGAGAGTAACATCCAACTCATCCTTCTCCTCGAGAAGGGCATCCACCTGGCCGGAGAGGATGTAGTTCTCCTCATTCGCGGCGGCGAGCTAGGCATCACGCTCATCAAGCGTGGCCTGCAGGGCGGCGGCTCCATTGCCCTCAAGGGCAAGGTGGGCGTCGTGGAGCTGCTCGAAGAAGTTCCAACGCTCCGTCTCGCTATACTCGAGCTGCGTACGGAGGGTGTCCACCTCGGTAGTGCGCTCGGCTAGCTCGGCGGTACGGGCAGCAAGCTCGGCGTCGCCAGCGGCGAGCTCGGCGTCGCGGGTGGTAAGCTCGGCGTAGCGGGTGGCGAGGGTGGCCTGCAGGGCAGCACGCTCCTGCTCCAACTCGAGCACCCGCCTCGCGAGGTTCTCACGGTCCAACATGAGCTTGCCGGGGCCATCTGTCGGAGAATTTTGAAACACAAGTCAAAACTCAATATCCAACAACAAAACATGCTAAATAAGTAAAGCATGAATGATGGAATGGCACCAACTTAGCAAAAGAATGCAACAAAACTTTCGCACAATCCTAACACGGTTCCATTTTTTTCTGGACAGAATTGACATGCTACCAAAACTCGATGATTACTCCTGTTTCTGGGCTAAATCACACTTTTATTTTGTTACGAAAGTTTTAGACAATTTCTTAAGCTTTCCAACGCATCCTAGAACAGCTCAATCCGACTTGTCGTTTGAAAGTTATGCACGATCTACGACAGGGACAGAACCGGAGCACATTCTGAAAATTCTAGAACAGCTCTCTGTAATGGGCAATTCTAGCCACGTTCCAAATTTTTACAAGACCTGAGACTAGGAGATTGCTGTAGTGCATAATACAAGCTTTCCAGAAAGTCCTTATTTGCCTTATTTGGATAAGTAACTTGGAAGTTATGCTCATTTTCATGGAAGTTAAGAAATCTGCCACGTTTTTGTTTCCGGTTTTCAAACTTTTGCGAGAATGAAGCTATATGTCCCATTTTTCGTGATGATTTCATTTAGACAAGTTCACATGCATATGTTTGACATGATGTCATGATATGCAAAGATGATGGATAGATGCTCAATATGTCGTTCCGTACGTCCTCACAAAATTAAAAGACCGCGCCCGCCGATACGAGTATCGGACAAGCGCATCGGTGGCACACACACCTCTCACACGATACTATACGAACTAGAGCGTTGTTATGTACCTGCAAGAGATGGATTCCAGAACATTACATCAAATTAAAAAAGAAACAAGCCAAAATAAACCCATGTCACCTCGCCTCACATGGAGAGCTCTCGAATAAGAGTGTATTCGAGTCACACTAATAATATCATGCAAAAATTGACAACACTCAATCACATACCTTGGCTCAAGCCGTAGTTGCAAAATATTTAACAATCATAACACGGGGTTAGTTTTGCCACCATTCTATGTAGTCCTTATATTGGCCTTTCTATCTAAACTCGTACCTCACCGTGACTCAAACACGGGTTTTAAGATTTTTAGAATGAGTGTTAGCGTGACGCAAATCCCAAGTCGGCTCGATACCACGTGTCACACCCCTATCCCGAAAGATAGTTAAGTTTGGTACGGATCGCCTTGGGAGATGATTGACGAAGCAACCATGCATAGCATCACATTAACAAACATACACGATTTGCAAGGTTACCTAATTAAGTCTCGATTACAACATAGAGTTCGAATGAAAGATACATTAGGTTCGAGATTAAGTCTTACATGACCATGATCTTTGTTCGAATATAAAGTGCGGAAGCGAAATACGTAACTCGACGATACATAGATAACTTAAAGGAACCATGCCGGCCTAGGCCATGGCTCACTCATCATGGGTCGGAGAGCTAGGGACCCATTCAATGGTCCACTCTTTGGGCTCTTCTCTATCCCAAACCACCTTACCACAACAATCACAAAATCCGGCTTGCGGATGACCTGTAAACAACATGTAGTGGCAAAGCCTGAGTATCTAACATACTCCGCAAGTCTTACCCGTCAAATTGGCCATCTAAGACCGACTCCTAGATGCATGGGGCTTGACCGGTTTAACTTGGCATTTTGCATAAATAGCACCTATGCTAATTAGGTTGGCAATTTTATTACTTAGCCAAGTTAATAGGGTTATTGCATAAAAGAAACTTTAGTGAGCATACTAGCAAGGCAATAGTTTGCAATACAATTTAATATCAATATAAAACAGCAAGCTCTTCCATCTCTTTCCATTACTACACATTGTAAACTGCTCGAAACAAGTGGTACTCATTAACCGAGAGGAAACGGCGATAATTATCGAATTATTAATCCTGCAGGAAAGAACCCAAATGCACGACATACGCATCATTTAAGAACACGTATGGCCACCGTTCGCGAGTTCATCATAAAGTAAAACACGGGGCCACCGACCCCGAGTACACGTCCCCTTGCGACCGTTCAACAACGCGCCCAAGGCTTAACCCATGTACTCTCCAACGGTCCTCAACCCGTGCAACCACCGTGCCAAACACATCACCTCCGGGTCGGTGAGATATCCGGCTCACTTTACAACTTGCAAGCTACATAGGTTTACCAATCCCCATAAGAAAGGTATGCAAGTGGTACACAACTCAAACTTGTTCGCGGAGCCACAATGGGGTGTTCTCAATTTTTAACCACATTCATCATGTTCGAGTTTAATCATAAACCATAGGTGAGATTCCCCATTCTATCGTTGACTCCATAAACCTGGCATAGCAATTCTAACGAGGATATGACACATAAGCGACATAGGACATATAGGAATCTATGCATGTGGATTTCCAATCAACGCCTAGGAACTTAAATGCACATTCATCATCCTTAATAGAGTGATAAAGGAAGACATTTCAAAATAATAGGAATGCACCGGGGCTTGCCTTGAGAGTGATCGAAGTTAGTACTAGCTTCACAAGCGTTGAGAGTAGCAACGGCTTCTTCCGGCGAAATTAATTCGACGTCGTCACCTAGAGGATGAAATGCAATGCATAAGTAACATGCATACAAGGGTGATGAATATGGTAATGCATGTGTGCTGTTTTGTAAAGATACATATGAACACATTAATCACAAGTTGGTTCGCTCAAACTCTAGCAATCATAACATGCCTCGTGTTTTCTTTTACGAGACCCAAATTACATGAACAAGCATAACCCTACTCATGTAACGAGTAATGACTTGATGCATAGACATGAGTGCTGTGGTTAGTGTGGGTTTAGTACTAGCATTTTAGCAAGTTTTTATAGTGCAATACGAAGAAATCTAGGCCTATGTATTTTGACATCACATGCGATGACGATTCCCTTTTAGAATAGGAATTTGATTTCAAAATTCATACATAGGTGAAATACATGAAACCTTTTGACTAAACCTGCCATGAGGTGCTAAAGGACATAATGAACAGTATAAATTACATAAACATGCATGAACATAAATTTTAGTGACATAAAACCATTTATGCACGTGCTGAAAATAACCCCTTTGAAATTTAGATCTAGGGTTTGCAAAAATCATTACTTAACATGCTCCAAATTTAAAATGGGATTTTCTACATATGTACAGTACCAAAAGGAAATTAATTGCCAAGTTTCATGCAAAAATAATTTATACAGAATTAATTAAAAATTAAATACAGAGAATGCAAGAAATGCAATAACTTGAAAAATATGAAATGAAATGTAGATCTTCCAGTGCCAAAAATTCATGTGTGTCAGAGTGAAGACTTTGGCCAAGTGGCTTTTAATTTGGATTTATATTTTTAAAGTTATGGCTTAGTTAAGTTTTCAGGGGTTGACTTTTGTCATTTTTATAAAAATGTGAAAATGACCAGATCTGAGGAGTTCATGTTACTTTTATGAAAGTACAGGTCTTCTAGTTTCCAAAACATTTTAGTTTGTAATTTTTGGACGATTCAAACGCTAGATATGAATTTTTCAAACTCGAATGAAGTTCGGACCTAATTACGAAAATGCCATCGGGCGATTTTTAAAAGCAGAGGCGGCGCGCGCTCCGGCGACGGTGGCCGGCGCCGGCGAGCTCGCTCGCGGCGACGCTGCGCTGGAGCTCATGCTCCGTGCTTTGGTGGGAATGATGTGCGCGGCATGGGGAGTCCTCTCGGTGAGGTTGGCGGGGGCTCGCGGCGGCGGAGCACCGGCGACCACGACACGGCGGCGAGGGCGGCACTTCGGCGGCGTCGCGCGCCGTGCACGGAGGACGAGAGGAGGTGCGATCTTGGGCAAAAGCTCCGCCTCACCTTGGGGAACGACGGCGTCGGCGTGGGTGGCGATGGAAGGGACCGGAGGTGGGGTCTCGACGGAGAGGTGCGGGTGGCCGGCGACGAGGGTCCCCTTTTTCTTCGAATTTCCGACGAGGCACTGCGGGGTAAAGAGAGCGGGTCATGGGGGAGCTAGAGGGCAACCTTGCGCGTCGCCTTGGCCAAAAATCGGGGCATGCGCGCTCACCTAGACGGAGCGAGGGGTGGAGGCGGCCATGGCGGTCCTTCGGGCGGCGGCGGCGATTTCTTCGATTCACGCGCCGGCGAGGGAGAGGAGGCGAGCTGGTGGTGTGGTGAGGAGCAGAGGGAGTGGGTGCAATAATTGGTGGCGATGGGAGGAGGGGGCTTGGCCTCTCGCGGCGCATTTGAGGGGGCGCGGCCGGACGGCGCAGAGGGGCGAGCGGCCGGGGAGGGGAGAATTTACTCCGGCGCTCTACTGTTGGCCGGCGGGTACCGAATCGGTTGGGGAGATGGCCAGGAGGGACGTGGCGATGGGACTGGGCAGGAGCGTGCCCGGGGCGGCGGCCAGGCTGGCCGGACCGGCGGTCCGGTCGCCATTGCCCGGTGGGCACTGTAGCTCGAGGTCAAAATTTAGATTTCAAAACTGTGGTTCGGTAATTTGACAAGAATTCATACTTCCGGTGCTCCAAAAATAAAACCAAAAATATGGGGAGCTCCAGAATGATGTGCTTTAATTTTCATCTTTTAGTTTGAAGTTCTAAACTTGCTTCCAAAAATTTATATAAAATTCACAAGTAGCAGTGTTTCAGATTTGAATTTGAATTTTTGGGCTTTCAAGACTTTGTTCAAAAATTTTGTAAAAATATTGTAAATTCTTCTTTTTACATGAGCAATCCAGTGGTGCAAAAATATGTGGGTAGTGTTTTTATAATTTTTTGCATTTTGGTTAGGGCTAGGGTTTAGGAGTAGGTTTTTTTCCTTTTTCCTTTTTATTTTTCTTCTTTTCCTTTGGGTAGTTAGCATTAGTACTTCATTAGTGTGGTGATTAGGGTACTAACTACGGGATTAGCCTTAATCGTGACATGGGATGTCACAGCCCTCCCCCTTAAAGAAATTCTCGTCCCGAGAATCGCTACGAATTAAGGAGAGGGAGTGCGAAAATTTACCGATTTGTGTGACGCGAGGAACTCGGGAAATTCTTCTCTAGAAAATCCTCTTGTTCCCAAGTTGCTTCTTCTTCGGTGTGGTTACTCCATTGCACTTTATAAAAGGTGATGGTGCGATTGCGAGTTACCCGGTCGTTTTGATCAATAATCCGGACGGGGTATTCGGGGTAGGAGAGATCTTCTTCTAGTTGATCGGTGTCGGAAATGACCACATCTATCGGAGGCTTCAAACATTTCTTGAGTTGAGATACGTGGAACACATTGTGCACTCGAGCAAGACTTTCCGGTAATTGCAATCGGTAAGCAACCGCGCTATGCTTTTCCACGATCGGATAGGGTCCGATATAGCGGGGTGCTAATTTTCCTTTAATTCCAAACCGAGATACGCCCTTATTCGGAGAGACACGAAGATAAACGTGATCTCCCTTCTCAAATTCCAAGGGGCGTCTCCTCTTGTTAGCGTAACTCACTTGACGAGATTGTGCGGCTTTCATATTGGCTTGAATTTGTCGAACCTTCTCTTCGGCTTGGGTGACAAGATCGGGACCAAAAGTAGTTCTTTCCCCCGCTTCCGACCAATTTAAGGGTGTACGACAAGAATGACCATACAAGGCTTCAAACGGTGACATTCCCGAACTCTCTTGGTAGCTATTGTTGTACGAGAATTCGGCGAATGGAAGACAATCATCCCAATTTCCTCTATTTTCCATAGCACATGCTCTCAAAATATCCTCCAAATATTGATTCAATCTTTCGGTTTGTCCATCCGTTTGCGGGTGATATGCGGAGCTTCTAATGAGGGTGGTACCAAGACAAGAATGCAATTGCTCCCAAAAGCGAGATACAAATTGCGGACCTCGATCGGAAACAATGGTTTTTGGTACTCCATGCAAACACAACACTCTTGAGATGTATAGCTCGGCATACTTCTTGGTATTGTAGGTAGTATGGGCGGGGATGAAATGTGCGGACTTAGTTAACCTATCCACAATAACCCAAATTGAATCGTGCTTCTTTGATGTGAGAGGCAATCCAACGATAAAATCCATAGCAATGTCCTCCCACTTCCAAACGGGAATCTTCAATGGGTTCAATAATCCGGCTTTTCTCAAGTGGTCGGCTTTCACTCGTTGACAAGTATCACACTCGGCCACATACCGTGCAATCTCACGCTTCATGCGTGTCCACCAAAACTTTTCTCTTAGGCCGCGATACATCTTGTTGCTACCGGGGTGTATGGAATATTTAGACAAATGTGCCTCATCCATTATTTTCTTCCGTAATTCCATATCCTTCGGAACAACGAGACGTTGGTTGAACCAAAGTACACCATTGTCATCTTGTCGGAAACATGTAGCTTCATCTTTCTCAATCTTTTGCCGAATAAATTCCATACCTTCGTCCTTCTTTTGCGCCTCAATAATTTCCTCACGAAGGGTAGGAATGAGGGCTAGATTACATAGCGAACCATAGGGAATGACTCGAAGACTCGGTTCACTAGAATCTGAAATTTCCGAGCTTTCCATAGAACAACCGGTAATATGATTACATTGATCCTTGCGACTCAAAGCGTCGGCAACCACGTTAGCTTTACCCGGATGATAATGGATTTCCAGCTCATAATCCTTGATTAAGTCCAACCATCTACGTTGCCTCATATTCAACTCTTGTTGGGTGAAGATGTATTTGAGACTCTTATGATCGGTGTAAAGATTGACAAGATTTCCAAGTAGATAATGCCTCCAAGTTTTCAAAGCAAGGACAACCGAGGCTAGCTCCAAATCATGAGTGGGGTAATGTTGTTCATGCTTGCGAAGTTGACGAGAAGCATAAGCAATGACACGACCTTGCTGCATTAACACACATCCTAGACCGGTGCCGGACGCATCACAATACACGTCAAACGGTTTGGTGATGTTGGCTTGTGCTAACACCGGAGCGGATGTCAAATGCTTCTTGAGAGTTTGGAAGGCTTCTTCACAATCACGGCTCCATTTAAACTTAGCATCTTTCTCCAACAATTTTGTCATAGGCTTGGCTATGCTTGAAAAATTGGGAATGAATTTCCGATAGTAGCCGGCAAGACCTAGAAAACTCCGGATTTGTCTCACCGACCTTGGGGATTTCCAAGCGAGCACGTCTCCCACTTTACTTGGGTCAACGGCGACACCTTCCGCGGAAATAATGTGACCCAAGAAAGGCACTTGCTTCAACCAAAATTCACATTTGCTAAACTTGGCATACAATTGATGATCACGAAGCCGTTGGAGAACAATGCGAAGGTGTTCGGCATGCTCTTCTTCGGACTTCGAATAAATAAGGATGTCGTCAATGAAGACCACGACAAACTTATCCAACTCGGGCATAAATACCGAATTCATCAAGTACATAAAATGAGCCGGGGCATTCGTGAGCCCAAAAGACATGACGAGATACTCAAAGAGACCATACCGCGTAGAGAATGCGGTTTTTGGAATATCTTCGGCTCGGATCTTGATTTGATGGTAACCGGATCGGAGATCAATCTTAGAGAAAACCTTAGCACCAACTAATTGATCAAAGAGAATATCAATTCGAGGGAGCGGGTATTTATTCTTGATAGTCACCGCATTGAGAGGGCGGTAATCCACACATAGACGTAGCGTCTTGTCTTTCTTCTTCACAAAGAGAGCGGGACATCCCCACGGAGATGAACTAGGGCGAATATATCCTTTATCCATAAGCTCACCCAATTACTCTTTTAAGATTGCTAGCTCATTGGGAGCCATTTTGTACGGCCTACGGGAAATTGGTGCCGTACCGGGTTGGAGCTCGATTTTAAACTCAACCTCCCGATCGGGTGGCATGCCCGGTAAGTTATCCGGAAACACATCGGGAAACTCACATACCACGGGAATATCCTCAATCCTTTTTCCCTCGAGATGGTAGATTTTTGAAGTGGAGAATTTTGGGTGGGGTAATCGGAGAATAGATGAACCATGGAGTGGGGAGTTTAGGTGAACTTCATGAGAATCGATGTGTAAAACGGCTCTATGGAGTTTCATCCACCTCATACCTAGAATTATATCTATTCCTTGCCCACACAAAACTATGAGAGAAGAGGGGTACATTTTTCTTTCTAGGTGTAGTGGGACTTGCCTCAACTCTAGGTTTGTTTTTATCTTTCCACCGGGTGACGTGATGATATAGGGAATATCCAAAACGGTGGGGGTGAGTTGTAGGGTTTTTGCACATGCTTGACTAATGAAGTCATGAGTTGCACCCGAATCAAAAAGAACCAAAGTGGAGTGGTTGTTGACCGAAAACATACCCGAAAGTACCGGTTCTCCCGCTTGAATCTCTTCGGCCGTGGTATAGTTGACTCGGCCATTCTTAGCATTTGGAGTGGAGGATTGATTGCGATTCCCATTCCCATTATTCCCATTGCGGTTTTGGTTGTTGTTGCCGCTTCCGGGACCATTGTTGTTGTTGTTGTTGCCCGGGTTGCGTGTCGGAACACGGCAATCCTTTGCGAAATGACCCGGACGTCCACAATTAAAGCACGGACCTTGCGGACCGGGCCTGGCACCTTGGTATTGCTGCTGTGGAGGGCGGAACGAGGTGGTATGCTGCTGATTTCCACCGTGGGAGTGGTGGTGTTGCTGCGGCACAAACCGACGTGAGCCCCCGTCGGCGGCAATGCGGGCCGAAACTTCTGTCCGGTCGGGGAAGTGATAGCTAGCTTGTACTTGGGCGGAGCGGAGCCGGATGGATTTCCTACGGTACGCTTCCTCTTCTTGTCCTCTTGGTGAGCACGGATAGCATCTTCTTGCACGATCGCGGCGCTCATTAAGTCATTGAACGTGTCGGTAGTGACTTGAGCCAAACGATCTTGTAACTTCGGGCTTAGCCCCGAGCGAAAACAATCCTTCTTCTTGTCATCCGTGTCAGCATGATAGGATGCATATTGAGCCAAGTAGTTGAACTTCCGCGCATACTCTTGCACGGTTCCGGCACCTTGCTTCAAACTAAGGAACTCTTGCTTCAAACGGCGTGAGAGGTGGAGGGTTAGGGAGTTGCTCTTCCCTCGCACCATGCCCACTTCCGGAAGCTTCACCACGGCGGGTATTCACCATCTGTCATGCATGAAAAATTTTCTCACGTTAGCTCATTAGACCAAGAGCTAAAATAGCAAGAAAACATGACATTGGGCATAAGGGACCAAAAATTTCAGATTGCATGTACGAAGAAAATATTGATGAAATAGGCATCGGCAACACACATATTCCATAGATTCTAACATAGTAGCAACATGATAGAAATTTTTGATACACGGGAAACCACGAATCCGATACAACACGGTCTTAGGTTACATCACATGTGACCCACGAACAAACACAAATCTCGGAGAGCTTAATTAACAACACGCGGATCGTTTCCAACACGGTTACATGCCTCACGAGATTACAAATCCTACACACATAGAGCTACGACCACCGGTCGTGACAACTACTCGTCGTCATCGCCGTAGTAGTCGGCGTCATCCCTCATGGGAGAGGGTGGTGCTCCATCCTCGACGTCGGAAACACCCTCGCCATCACTCATCTCCACATCCTCCTCGGGTGGGACGATCTCAAGTGGCTCGGGAGGTCCACCATTAAGGACGGCGTGCAGGGCGTTGTTGACGGCTTGGAGATGCTCAATGGTAGCGTTGTTATGCGCTATGATCGCCTGGGCGTTCTGGAGATCTTCCTCCAAAGCATCCCTAGCACCCCGAGTCTCCAGGAGAGTAACATCCAACTCATCCTTCTCCTCGAGAAGGGCATCCACCTGGCCGGAGAGGACGTAGTTCTCCTCATTCGCGGCGGCGAGCTGGGCATCACGCTCATCAAGCGTGGCCTGCAGGGCGGCGGCTCCATTGCCCTCAAGGGCAAGGTGGGCGTCGTGGAGCTGCTCGAAGAAGTTCCAACGCTCCGTCTCGCTATACTCGAGCTGCGTACGGAGGGTGTCCACCTCGGTAGTGCGCTCGGCTAGCTCGGCGGTACGGGCAGCAAGCTCGGCGTCGCCAGCGGCGAGCTCGGCGTCGCGGGTGGTAAGCTCGGCGTAGCGGGTGGCGAGGGTGGCCTGCAGGGCAGCACGCTCCTGCTCCAACTCGAGCACCCGCCTCGCGAGGTTCTCACGGTCCAACATGAGCTTGCCGGGGGCCATCTGTCGGAGAATTTTGAAACACAAGTCAAAACTCAATATCCAACAACAAAACATGCTAAATAAGTAAAGCATGAATGATGGAATGGCACCAACTTAGCAAAAGAATGCAACAAAACTTTCGCACAATCCTAACACGGTTCCATTTTTTTCTGGACAGAATTGACATGCTACCAAAACTCGATGATTACTCCTGTTTCTGGGCTAAATCACACTTTTATTTTGTTACGAAAGTTTTAGACAATTTCTTAAGCTTTCCAACGCATCCTAGAACAGCTCAATCTGACTTGTCGTTTGAAAGTTATGCACGATCTACGACAGGGACAGAACCGGAGCACATTCTGAAAATTCTAGAACAGCTCTCTGTAATGGGCAATTCTAGCCACGTTCCAAATTTTTACAAGACCTGAGACTAGGAGATTGCTGTAGTGCATAATACAAGCTTTCCAGAAAGTCCTTATTTGCCTTATTTGGATAAGTAACTTGGAAGTTATGCTCATTTTCATGGAAGTTAAGAAATCTGCCACGTTTTTGTTTCCGGTTTTCAAACTTTTGCGAGAATGAAGCTATATGTCCCATTTTTCGTGATGATTTCATTTAGACAAGTTCACATGCATATGTTTGACATGATGTCATGATATGCAAAGATGATGGATAGATGCTCAATATGTCGTTCCGTACGTCCTCACAAAATTAAAAGACCGCGCCCGCCGATACGAGTATCGGACAAGCGCATCGGTGGCACACACACCTCTCACACGATACTATACGAACTAGAGCGTTGTTATGTACCTGCAAGAGATGGATTCCAGAACATTACATCAAATTAAAAAAGAAACAAGCCAAAATAAACCCATGTCACCTCGCCTCACATGGAGAGCTCTCGAATAAGAGTGTATTCGAGTCACACTAATAATATCATGCAAAAATTGACAACACTCAATCACATACCTTGGCTCAAGCCGTAGTTGCAAAATATTTAACAATCATAACACGGGGTTAGTTTTGCCACCATTCTATGTAGTCCTTATATTGGCCTTTCTATCTAAACTCGTACCTCACCGTGACTCAAACACGGGTTTTAAGATTTTTAGAATGAGTGTTAGCGTGACGCAAATCCCAAGTCGGCTCGATACCACGTGTCACACCCCTATCCCGAAAGATAGTTAAGTTTGGTACGGATCGCCTTGGGAGATGATTGACGAAGCAACCATGCATAGCATCACATTAACAAACATACACGATTTGCAAGGTTACCTAATTAAGTCTCGATTACAACATAGAGTTCGAATGAAAGATACATTAGGTTCGAGATTAAGTCTTACATGACCATGATCTTTGTTCGAATATAAAGTGCGGAAGCGAAATACGTAACTCGACGATACATAGATAACTTAAAGGAACCATGCCGGCCTAGGCCATGGCTCACTCATCATGGGTCGGAGAGCTAGGGACCCATTCAATGGTCCACTCTTTGGGCTCTTCTCTATCCCAAACCACCTTACCACAACAATCACAAAATCCGGCTTGCGGATGACCTGTAAACAACATGTAGTGGCAAAGCCCGAGTATCTAACATACTCCGCAAGTCTTACCCGTCAAATTGGCCATCTAAGACCGACTCCTAGATGCATGGGGCTTGACCGGTTTAACTTGGCATTTTGCATAAATAGCACCTATGCTAATTAGGTTGGCAATTTTATTACTTAGCCAAGTTAATAGGGTTATTGCATAAAAGAAACTTTAGTGAGCATACTAGCAAGGCAATAGTTTGCAATACAATTTAATATCAATATAAAACAGCAAGCTCTTCCATCTCTTTCCATTACTACACATTGTAAACTGCTCGAAACAAGTGGTACTCATTAACCGAGAGGAAACGGCGATAATTATCGAATTATTAATCCTGCAGGAAAGAACCCAAATGCACGACATACGCATCATTTAAGAACACGTATGGCCACCGTTCGCGAGTTCATCATAAAGTAAAACACGGGGCCACCGACCCCGAGTACACGTCCCCCTTGCGACCGTTCAACAACGCGCCCAAGGCTTAACCCATGTACTCTCCAACGGTCCTCAACCCGTGCAACCACCGTGCCAAACACATCACCTCCGGGTCGGTGAGATATCCGGCTCACTTTACAACTTGCAAGCTACATAGGTTTACCAATCCCCATAAGAAAGGTATGCAAGTGGTACACAACTCAAACTTGTTCGCGGAGCCACAATGGGGTGTTCTCAATTTTTAACCACATTCATCATGTTCGAGTTTAATCATAAACCATAGGTGAGATTCCCCATTCTATCGTTGACTCCATAAACCTGGCATAGCAATTCTAACGAGGATATGACACATAAGCGACATAGGACATATAGGAATCTATGCATGTGGATTTCCAATCAACGCCTAGGAACTTAAATGCACATTCATCATCCTTAATAGAGTGATAAAGGAAGACATTTCAAAATAATAGGAATGCACCGGGGCTTGCCTTGAGAGTGATCGAAGTTAGTACTAGCTTCACAAGCGTTGAGAGTAGCAACGGCTTCTTCCGAGCGAAATTAATTCGACGTCGTCACCTAGAGGATGAAATGCAATGCATAAGTAACATGCATACAAGGGTGATGAATATGGTAATGCATGTGTGCTGTTTTGTAAAGATACATATGAACACATTAATCACAAGTTGGTTCGCTCAAACTCTAGCAATCATAACATGCCTCGTGTTTTCTTTTACGAGACCCAAATTACATGAACAAGCATAACCCTACTCATGTAACGAGTAATGACTTGATGCATAGACATGAGTGCTGTGGTTAGTGTGGGTTTAGTACTAGCATTTTAGCAAGTTTTTATAGTGCAATACGAAGAAATCTAGGCCTATGTATTTTGACATCACATGCGATGACGATTCCCTTTTAGAATAGGAATTTGATTTCAAAATTCATACATAGGTGAAATACATGAAACCTTTTGACTAAACCTGCCATGAGGTGCTAAAGGACATAATGAACAGTATAAATTACATAAACATGCATGAACATAAATTTTAGTGACATAAAACCATTTATGCACGTGCTGAAAATAACCCCTTTGAAATTTAGATCTAGGGTTTGCAAAAATCATTACTTAACATGCTCCAAATTTAAAATGGGATTTTCTACATATGTACAGTACCAAAAGGAAATTAATTGCCAAGTTTCATGCAAAAATAATTTATACAGAATTAATTAAAAATTAAATACAGAGAATGCAAGAAATGCAATAACTTGAAAAATATGAAATGAAATGTAGATCTTCCAGTGCCAAAAATTCATGTGTGTCATGGTGAAGACTTTGGCCAAGTGGCTTTTAATTTGGATTTATATTTTTAAAGTTATGGCTTAGTTAAGTTTTCAGGGGTTGACTTTTGTCATTTTTATAAAAATGTGAAAATGATCAGATCTGAGGAGTTCATGTTACTTTTATGAAAGTACAGGTCTTCTAGTTTCCAAAACATTTTAGTTTTTAATTTTTGGACGATTCAAACGCTAGATATGAATTTTTCAAACTCGAATGAAGTTCGGACCTAATTACGAAAATGCCATCGGGCGATTTTTAAAAGCAGAGGCGGCGCGCGCTCCGGCGACGGTGGCCGGCGCCGGCGAGCTCGCTCGCGGCGACGCTGCGCTGGAGCTCATGCTCCGTGCTTTGGTGGGAATGATGTGCGCGGCATGGGGAGTCCTCTCGGTGAGGTTGGCGGGGGCTCGCGGCGGCGGAGCACCGGCGACCACGACGCGGCGGCAGGGCGGCACTTCGGCGGCGTCGCGCGCCGTGCACGGAGGACGAGAGGAGGTGCGATCTTGGGCAAAAGCTCCGCCTCACCTTGGGGAACGACGGCGTCGGCGTGGGTGGCGATGGAAGGGACCGGAGGTGGGGTCTCGACGGAGAGGTGCGGGTGGCCGGCGACGAGGGTCCCCTTTTTCTTCGAATTTCCGACGAGGCACTCGCGGGGTAAAGAGAGCGGGTCATGGGGGAGCTAGAGGGCAACCTCGCGCGTCGCCTTGGCCAAAGATCGGGGCATGCGCGCTCACCTAGACGGAGCGAGGGGTGGAGGCGGCCATGGCGGTCCTTCCGGGCGGCGGCGGCGATTTCTTCGATTCACGCGCCGGCGAGGGAGAGGAGGCGAGCTGGTGGTGTGGTGAGGAGCAGAGGGAGTGGGTGCAATAATTGGTGGCGATGGGAGGAGGGGGCTTGGCCTCTGCGGCGCATTTGAGGGGCGCGGCCGGACGGCGCGCAGAGGGCGAGCGGCCGGGGAGGGGAGAATTTACTCCGGCGCTCTACTGTTGGCCGGCGGGTACCGAATCGGTTGGGGAGATGGCCAGGAGGGACGTGGCGATGGGACTGGGCAGGAGCGTGCCCGGGGCGGCGGCCAGGCTGGCCGGACCGGCGGTCCGGTCGCCATTGCCCGATGGGCACCGTAGCTCGAGGTCAAAATTTAGATTTCAAAACTGTGGTTCGGTAATTTGACAAGAATTCATACTTCCGGTGCTCCAAAAATAAAACCAAAAATATGGGGAGCTCCAGAATGATGTGCTTTAATTTTCATCTTTTAGTTTGAAGTTCTAAACTTGCTTCCAAAAATTTATATAAAATTCACAAGTAGCAGTGTTTCAGATTTGAATTTGAATTTTTGGGCTTTCAAGACTTTGTTCAAAAATTTTGTAAAAATATTGTAAATTCTTCTTTTTACATGAGCAATCCAGTGGTGCAAAAATATGTGGGTAGTGTTTTTATAATTTTTTGCATTTTGGTTAGGGCTAGGGTTTAGGAGTAGGTTTTTTTCCTTTTTCCTTTTTATTTTTCTTCTTTTCCTTTGGGTAGTTAGCATTAGTACTTCATTAGTGTGGTGATTAGGGTACTAACTACGGGATTAGCCTTAATCGTGACATGGGATGTCACAGCTACGACCACCGTCGTGACAACTACTCGTCGTCATCGCCGTAGTAGTCGGCGTCATCCCTCATGGGAGAGGGTGGTGCTCCGTCCTCGACGTCGGAAGCATCCTCGCCATCACTCATCTCCACATCCTCCTCGGGTGGGACGATCTCAAGTGGCTCGGGAGGTCCGCCATTAAGGATGGCGTGCAGGGCGTTGTTGGCGGCTTGGAGATGCTCAATGGTAGCGTTGTTATGTGCTATGGTCGCTCGGGCGTTCCGGAGGTCTCCCTCCAAAGCATCCCTAGCGCCCCGAGTCTCCAGGAGAGTAACCTCCAACTCATCCTTCTGCTCGAGAAGGGCATCCACCTGGCCGGAGAGGACGTAGTTCTCCTCATTCGCGGTGGTGAGCTGGGCATCACGCTCATCAAGCGTGGCCTGCAGAGCGGCGGCTCCATCGCCCTCAAGGGCAAGGTGGGCGTCGTGGAGCTGCTCGAAGAAGTTCCAACGCTCCGTCTCGCTATACTCGAGCTGCGTACGGAGGGTGTCCACCTCGGTAGTGCGCTCGGCTAGTTCGGCGGTGCGGGCAGCAAGCTCGGCGGCGCGAGCGGCGAGCTCGGCGTCGCGGGTGGTAAGCTCGGCGTCGCGGGTGGCGAGGGTGGCCTGCAGGGCAGCACGCTCCTGCTCCAACTCGAGCACCCGCCTCGCGAGGTTCTCACGGTCCAACATGAGCTTGCCGGGGGCCATCTGTCGGAGAATTTTGAAACACAAGTCAAAACTCAATATCCAACAACAAAACATGCTAAATAAGTAAAGCATGAATGATAGAATGGCACCAACTTAGCAAAAGAGTGCAACAAAACTTTTCGCACAATCCTAACACGGTTCCAGATTTTTTGTCAGAATTGAAATGCTACCGAAACTCGATAATTACTCCTGTTTCTGTGCTGAATCAAACTTTTATTTTGTTACGAAAGTTTTAGACAATTTCTTAATCTTTCCAACGCATCCTAGAACAGCTCAATCTGACTTGTCGTTTGAAAGTTATGCACGATCTACGACAGGGACAGAACCGGAGCACATTCTGGAATTCCAGAACAGCTCTCTGTAATGGGCAATTCTAGCTATGTTCCAGATTTTTACAAGACCTGAGACTAGGAGATTGTTGTAGTGCATAATACAAGCTTTCCAGAAAGTCCTTATTTGCCTTATTTGGATAAGTAACTTGGAAGTTATGCTCATTTTCATGGAAGTTAATAAATCTGCCACGTTTTTGTTTCCGGTTTTCAAACTTTTGTGAGAATGAAGCTATGTGTCCCATTTTTCGTGATGATTTCATTTAGATAAGTTCACATGCATATGTTTGACATGATGACATGATATGCAAAGATGATGGATGCTCAATATGTCGTTCCGTACGTCCTCACAAAATTAAAAGACCGCGCCCGCCGATACGAGTATCGGACAAGCGCATCGGTGGCACACACACCTCTCGCACGATACTATACGATCTAAAGCGTTGTTATGTACCTGCAAGAGATGGATTCCAGAAACATTACATCAAATTCAAAAGAAACAAGCCAAAAATAAATCCATGTCACCTCGCCTCACATGGAGAGCTCTCGAATAAGAGTGTATTCGAGTCACACCAATAATATCATGCGAAAATTGACAACACTCAATCACATACCTTTGCTCAAGCCGTAGTTGCAAAATATTTAACAATCATAACACGGGGTTAGTTTTGCCACCATTCTATATAGTCCTTATATTGGCCTTTCTATCTAGACTCGTACCTCACCGTGACTCAAAAACGGGTTTTAAGATTTTTAGAATGAGTGTTAACGTGACGCAAATCCCAAGTCGGCTCGATACCACGTGTCACACCCCTATCCCGAAAGATAGTTAAGTGTGGTACGGATCGCCTTGGGAGATGATTGACGAAGCAAACATACATAGCATCACATTAACAAACATACGCGATTTGCAAGGTTACATAATTAAGTCTTGATTACAACATAGAGTTCGAATAAAAGATACATTAGGTTCGAAATTAAGTCTTACATAGCCATGATCTTTGTTCGAAATTAAAGTGCGGAAGCGAAATACATAACTCGACGATACTTAGGTAACATAAAGGGACCATGCCGGCCTAGGCCATGGCTCACTCGTCATGGGTCGGAGAGCTAGGGACCCATTCAATGGTCCACTCTTTGGGCTCTTCTCCATCCCAAACCACCTTACCACAACAATCACAAAAACCGGCTTGCGGGAAACCTGTAAATCAACATGTAGTGGCAAAGCCTCGAGTATCTAACATACTCAGCAAGTCTTACCCGTCAAATTGGCCATCTAAGACCGACTCCTAGATGCATGGGGCTTGACCGGTTTAACTTGGCCTTTTGCATAAATAGCACCTACGCTAATTAGGTTGGCAAGTTTATTACTTAGCCAAATTAATAGGGTTGTTGCATAAAGAAACTTTAGTGAGCATACTAGCAAGACAAGAGTTTGCAATACAATGTAATATCAATATAAAACAGCAAGCTATTCAATCTCTTTCCATTACTACACATTGCGAACTGCTCGAATCAAGTGGTACTCATTAACCGAGAGGAAACGACGATAATTATCGAATTATTAATCCTGCAGGAAAGAACCCAAATGCACGACATACGCATCATTTAAGAACACGTATGGCCACCATTCGTGAGTTCATCATAAAGTAAAACACGGGGCCACCGACCCCGAGTACACGTCCCCCTTGCGACCGTTCAACAACGCGCCCAAGGCTTAACCCATGTACTCTCCAACGGTCCTCAACCCGTGCAACCACCGTGCCAAACACATCACCTCCGGGTCGGTTAGATATCCGGCTCACTTTACAACTTACAAGCTACATAGGTTTACCAATCCCCATAAGAAAGGTATGCAAGTGGTACACAACTCAAACTTGTTCGCGGAGCCACAATGGGGTGTTCTCAATTTTTAACCAAATTCATCATGTTCACATTTAGTCGTAAGCCATGAGTGAGATCCCCAAACCTATCGTTGACTCCAAAAACATAGCATAGCACTTCTAACGAGGATATGACACATAAGCGACATAGGACATATAGGAATTTATGCATGTGGATTTCCAATCAACGCCTAAACTTAAATGCACATTCACCATCCTTAATATAGTGATAAAAGAAAGACATTTCAAATAATAGGAATGCACCGGGGCTTGCCTTGAGAGTGATCGAAGTTAGTACTAGCCTCACAAGCGTTGAGCGTGGCAATAGCTTCTTCCGGCGGGATCAATTCGGCGTCGTCACCTAAGGAATGAAATGCAATGCATAAGTCACATGAATACAAGGTCGATGATGAGAGTAATGCATGTGTGCTATTTTTGTAAAGATTCATATGAGTATGTAATTCAAAAGTTTTGTTTGCTCAAACCCTAACAAGCATGACATGTCTCTTGTTTTGTTTTAAGGGGGGGGGCAAATACATGACAAGCATGGTCATACTAATATAATGAGTAATGACTTAATGGCATAGACATGAGTGCTGTGGTTAGTGTAGGTTTAGCACTAATATCTTAGCAAGTTTCCATAGTACAAAATGGAGAAATCTAGGCTTATGTATTTTAACATCACATGCGATGACGATTTCCTTTTGAAATAGGAATTTGAATTCAAAATTCATACATACGTGAAATACATGAAACTTTTTGACTAAACCTGCCATGAGGTGCTAAAGGACATAATGAACAGTGGAAATTACATAAACATGCATGAACATGATTTTTAGTGACATAAAACTATTTATGCTTGTGCTGAAAATGACTTTTTAGAAGTTTAGATCTAGGGTTTGCAAAAATCACTACTTAACATGCTCAAAATTTAACATGGGATTTTCTACATATGTACAGTACCAAAAGGAAATTAATTACCAAGTTCCATGCAAAAATAATTTATACAGATTTAATTAAACATTAAATACAGAGAATGCAAGAAATGCAATAACTTGAAAAATATGAAATGAAATGCAGATCCTCCAGTGCCAAAAATTCATGTGTGTCTGGGTGAAGACTTTGGCCAAGTGGCATTTAATTTGGATTTATATTTTTAAAGTTATGGCTTAGTTAAGTTTTTAGGGGTTGACTTTTGTCATTTTTGTAAAAATGTGAAAATGACCAGATCTGATGAGTTCATGTTACTTTTATGAGAGTACAGGTCTTCTAGTTTCCAAAACATTTTAGTTTGTAATTTTTGGATGATTCAAACGCTAGATACGAATTTTTCAAACTCAAACGAAGTGTATTTACGAGAATGCCACTGGCAGTTTTTTAAACAGAGGCGGCGCGCGGGCTCCGGCGGACGGTGGCCGGCGCCGGCGAGCCCGCTCGCGGCGGCGCTGCGCTGGAGCTCATGCATCGGCCTTTGGGGAAAACGATGCGCGCGCGACGGGGAGTTTGTGGGTGAGGACCACGGGGCCTAACGGCGGCCGGAGGGGCGGCGCGGCGAGCGGCGGAGCACCGCGGCGGTTCGGCAGCGGCGCGCGCGTGGCTCGAGGAGCGAGAGGGGGAGGGGAAAGGCCCGTGAGCATCACCTGGGGACGGAGGAGGGCGGCGTGGGGTTGGACGGTGGTGCGGATGGCCGGAGAGGGGTCGCGACGGCGTGGTGGCGAGCCGGCGGCGGCGGCGGGGATTTCTTCCCAAAATTCCGGCGATGCGCTGCGCGCCAAGGCAGGGGAGTTAGAGGGGAGTTGCAGGGTGGCCTTGCGCACGGTTTGACGAGGAGAGACGGGAGGCGCAGCTCACCTAGGGGCGTGCGACGCGGAGGCGGCCACGGCGGTCGTGACGGACGGCGGCGGCGTTTTCCTCTCGTGCGCGAGCTGCAGGGGCGGAGGGGGAGAATTGGTGGTGCGGGAAGGAGTGCAGGGAGCTGACCAATGATTGTGGTGAAGAGGAGAGGTGGACTTGGCCTCCGTGCCGTTCTTTTAGGGAGACGGCCGGACGGGGAGCGGCGGCCAGGGCGGAACGCCTTCAACTCCGGCCGGCCGGGGTTGGGCGACGGGTACAAATGTGGTTGGGAGCTGGCAGGGGGTGCGTGGCGACGGGACAGGGCGGGAGCACGTGCTGGAGCGGGCGCGGGGCCGGCAGACCGGCGGGCGCAGCCGCCATTGTCCGGCGGTCCCCGTAGCTCGAGTCCAAACTTTGAATTTGAAATCTGGTTTGACAACTTTTGATCAAAACGATGTTTCTGGTGCTCCAAATTTAAAACTAAAAATATGTAGAGCTTCAGCACGAATGGGCTTAATTTTCATCTTAAAGTTTGAAGTTCTAAAAGTGTTTCCAAAAATTCATACAAAATTCACAAACAACAGTGTTTCAGATTTGAATTTGAATTTTTTGGGCATTCAAAACCTTGTTCAAAAATTTGGTAAAAATGTTGTAAATTCTTCTTTTTACATGAGCAATCCAGTGGTGCAAAAATCTAGGGGTGGTGTCTTTATAATTTTTGCATTCCCTTTAGGGGGTGGTTAGGGTTAGGGTTTAACTAGATTTCCCCTTTTTCTTTTTATTTTTCTTCTTCCTGCTTGGGTGATTAACATTAGTACTTGCTTAGCGCTGTGATTAGGATACAGGGTACTAACCACGTGATTAACCTTAATCATGACACGGGATGTCACAGTTTCCGTGTAGGCTCAAGGCAATTTTGTCGTTTTTCCTCGCCTCCGTGCGCCGCCGCCTATGCCTCCGCGGTGAGCACCGGAGTCCGACCATTCTCAAGGTCCACTACTCATGTGCCATCGTTGCTCATGTTCCTTTGTTGCTTGCAGCACCATTTTGCCTAATTTGTATGCACTACGGCACTTGCTAGCCATCGCCGGAGTGTTAAGTTTTGAAAACAAGCTTGTAAACAATGTACTCGTTGCCCCTATATTGCTCGATACCAGCTGTGACATCCCCTCCGGGATACCCTGGATTCGGTACAGGGGGACACTCGACGCAATGAGTTACAACAGTTCATCATCTCATACAAGCCAGAATATATACATCATGGTATAATACAACCAGGTTTTCGAAATACAAACATCCGACAGCTGAAGCATAATACATTATTAATGTTTAAACCCTACGAGTCTTGCAGCGGAACCGAGTCTTTATACAACGTCTATCGTGATGTACTCGAGCCCGTCGTACACCACGGTCCTTCTCCTTCACGGCGTCGGGATCCGTTCCCGTGGGAGGGAACCACCCTCGGGCATTGCTCCTCTTCCGGAAAGCTACCGTACGAGTCGTGGAAGTACGACTCGGGTCCTAAAAACATAACAAGCAAACCCCGAGTATTCTAATACTCAGCAAGACTGATCCGTCAACGAGCACGCTAAGGCCGACGCCTAGTATGCAAAAGCTTTCGGTCGTGGGGTTTACTCCTTTGCGAAAACAACACTAAAAGGTGGATCCTTACTTTCAATGTTTTAGCTCAACATTAAGTTCATTAACATCGATATTTGCAGTCTATAGCTATGGCAATCAAGTTTGCAAGAAAAGATCATTTCCAATCAACAGTTCTTTCATCTCTCATCTTCATCTTCCAGTTGATTACTACGATGTGATGAGCTAAACAAGCGGTACTCATTACTGCGAGGGACAGCGATTCGAATCGATTTATACCAGCTGGCCAAACCCGACTACACGACGTATACGCACCGCACCGGTCATATACGACAACTTTTCCCGCTAGCACCTGGCAGCAGAGTAGCCGTTTCCAACTCCCCGGGAATATGGCGACTCCACGACTTCCCTCGTGACCGTCCCATTTCCCTCCCGTGAGACTAACCTCTCACTAACAGCCGGCAAACGAGAGTTGACTACGCTACATCTCCGGGGCCATAGGGTACATCAGCTTGCTGGGCGCATTACAACAGCATGTAGTATGGTACGTTGAAACTTGTTCAACTAAGCCGACAACGGTACGGTCCTTGACCGACACGGACGGGGCTACCACCTTGCAAGACCTTAACTCCGTCTTGCCCTTTCTGCTACGGGGCCCGTCCGGTCTCGGGTTTATTAACATCTTCACTTCCACTCTCATCTTTCTCTTATCAATCCTTTTAGCGTAAAATTGAATCTGCCATTATCCTACATCTCAAGAGTAGTGTAGCCACCACTCGACTTCTACCGATCCCTATGACATAAGCTTAGCGAGTTATCGAGCTCTTCATACCAAGCATAAGGGTAACAACTCATAGGAGTCCTACTCATGCATCTAGGGTGTCAAGCAACTCCTATAACCTAGTGCACAAACATGACTCATTAACCGTGGTAAAAGAAAAGACTTTAAAAGCATAGGTGGGATGCACCGGGGCTTGCCTTGATTCACGTCGGGGTTAGCTTCCTCGGTGTCTTGGTCGACTTCGAAGTTCCCGTCTCTGTCTCGACCTCGGACGGAACCTCGATCACGTCGAGCACCTAGGTCAACCAACAATACGTTGCGAATCAACGATCATGCATACATGAATGTATATGATATGATTATGCAAAGGTTTTATTAAACATGTTCATCAACTAACAACTAATGATTAATTATGTTCAGTAATTAACAATTAACAATTAATAATTAATCATGTTTATTAATTAACAATTGATAATTAATCATGTTCATCAATTCATAATTAACAATTTATAATTAATCATGTTCGTTAACTAACAATTAATAATTACTAATTAATCATGTTCATTCATTAATAATTAATAATTACTTAATGACATGCCATAACCCATAGGATAATAAATTGGGATCACATAAAATGACGATGTTTATGTTTAATTTTGGAAAACAAACTTAACAAAACTTTCGTCTGCAATATCTCTATTATTTAATGAAATTCATTTCTCAAAATTAAATAATAATTAGCATAAAATAATAACTTAACTTAATTAAAGGAAAGTAATTAATTAAACTATGAAATTATAATTTCTCAAAATAGACATTTGAATACATAATCAAATAGGAAATAATTTTAAGAACTTAACAAAGTTGGTTTCATATTTTTCTGATTTTTCTTGAATTTCCTACGAATTTTGAAGTCCGAACAAAATCCCGAAAATGGATAAATTCGAGAAAAGAATTACTGAACCATTGCGTCAAAAATAACCGGTCCATCGGGTGCCGTGGCGGCCCAGCGACCCAAACCGGCCCACTAGCCCGCACGCGGCCCAGCTCGAGCCGAGCCGGCGAGCCATGGCCGCGGTGGCCGGAGACGGGTGGCGCCACGCCGGAGTGGCACGGGAGGAAGGGAGGCAGCTGGTGGAGCGGCTCGGCGACTCGGCGCGACACGGGGACTCGCGAAGTGGAGACCAAGGTGGCGGAGGTGGCCGGGAAGGACGCCGGCGGTGAGGGTGGACGGGGGAAACCATCGGCGGCGGCTAGAGCTCACCTCGATTGCCCAAGCGACGAACGGCATGCTGCGGAAGCTTCACGAGACCATGACGAAGACCGGCATAGAGGTGGTGGAGGTCCTGGGTGGCCAAAAGTTGGTCCGCACCACGGAGGCGCAGGCGGCGGCGCTCCGATCTTGGAAAAAAAAAACGAAATCACGGCGACTCGTACGGAAGAAGGATGGGATAAACGCACCGGAAACTAGAGGAAGGTTTTGCGCATCACGGGGAGAAGGAATCACACGAAGATTCTCACCGGAGATGAAGAATTTTGAGGATTTGGCCATGACCACCGATGATGACCTCCGACGAGAAAAATGCTTCGATCTTCCGTCCTAGGGCTGGGGAGCTTGATTGGACGGCATGGTGAGGTGCGGGACTCGCTGCGGAACTTTTGGGTGTAACGGCTCGCCGGGGACGACCGGGGGCGGCCGGACGGCGGGGACCCGGAGGGCGGACAGGCGGTGGTGTTATGCTTCGGTGCGAGCGGGAGAGAGCGAGGGACGGACGAATGCGGGCCCGGCCTTTTGTCCCCACGGGGCAGAGGGGTGAGGTGGCGAGCTCTCGCGTGGCACCGGGAGGGGAGGAGCGCGGCCGAAAGCTCCCGAGCGACGGTGGTGGTACGTCGGTTTTGAGAGAGAAAGGAAGAAGAGAAATTGGCCACTAGGCTTGTTTCAGCATTTTTACAAAAAGCCCCTTAGCTTTGGTTTAATTGAAAAACATATTTCTAGTACTCGAAAAATGCTGCAAAAATTCAGGGATGGAAATGAAAACATTTTAAATCTTTTTCCTTATTGGCCGAAGTTCAAATACGAAATAAATTTTGGATTAAAAATTCAAGTTTAGATTAAAAAGAGAAGCTTTCATTATTTCTTGTAGACATTTTTACAAATAAAAAATAATTTCATAGCAAGTTCATAAATCTTTTGTTTTTATGTTTAACCAACAGAAAATGTTAAACTCCATAATTTACTTTTATTTAATTTCTTTTTAATAATTTACTTTACTTAGGTTAAATTAATATCTTATGTGTATATTTGACAAAAAAAAATTATAGTTTCACAAATGCACATGATGGCATGCTCATGAATGACATGAAATGCATGTTTATTATTGATGTGAACGGGGTATGTCCCGATCTTCCGAAAGGTTCCGATAAACAACGATTTGGCGGAGGCTTGACACAAATCGATCCGGCTTCCGAACAACACGTTCGAACCCCGCAATCGCAGCACCACGTCTCCTCTGGTTGTCAACCGTGCAAGCACGATTGACCTCGCCAAGAAGGCTAATCCTTACCTGCGAATCGAAGAACACAAGCAGGAACAAGATAGAAGCAACCAAATTGCAAATATATGATTAAACTCACGAGTTGGGGTCTCACAAACCGACGAAACGGCGAAACTGTTCTTGACAGAATAATCTAAGCAAAACCCAAACCCTAAGGAAGGGGCGGCGGCTGCTTATGAGGTCCCTAGGGTCGTCCATCTCCCCCTGGACGCAGCCCTAAGTGGGCTCAACAAAGTACACGGCCCAACGGCCAAAAGACGGTGATGCAACACCGGGACAGTTTCTGGACGTCTTAGTATTTCGGCAATTCCCGACGGCTCGGGATGAATTTGGATATGAGACCAACGCCAATGAAACGTTTATCAAATTATCTTTCCATCCATATAAAGAACGTCCCAAACGGACTTCGTATGCGACCAGGGCGTCCGTTTTGGTGCAGGCTGTTTCTGGACTCCGAAACAGAATCGAAGTCGACTTTGTTTGGGTCTCCAACTTGACATGGACGTCCTTGCTGGCCCTCCACGCCTCCAACCTCCTCCTTAACCATATTATCATCATCTCCATGGTTCCTAACAATAATTAACTCATTAGGTAGTAATATATTCTCAAATATAAATAAACAGATCATTAGGAACATGCTCACCCGTAAATTCAATTGTCGTGCTCTAGTTTTTGTCCTTGAATTATATATGTGTATTGGAGGAGTGTTGGTTATATCCGAGGGTGTGATGTCCTCATCATCCTCCCCTTCTTGATGAAAAGCCGTCCTCGGCGTCGTTGGTGCTTGAATGATTATTTTGAAGGATATCATTTCCTTATTGTTCTCCTCTCCTTGAAAATAACCTGTCCTCGGTTTGACCATAGTTGTAGAAGATATCGTAGGTGAAAACGACCAATGCTCCCCTTCTTGGAAGATAGCCTATTTCTTGAAAACAAAACTAGAGCAACTGGATTTTATATGATTAGTGTTACTATAGCCCTCTAATTCATCACATTGTTGCCCTAACAAAGACGATTTTTGTTTCGAACAAATATAAACTCGATGCACCATATATTGTCCTTGACAATTATAGTTTCCTATATAGTGATATGTATGTCTAGGCAACCAAGGCAATTCAGCACATAAAAATTTCTTCTACAAACTAATTACATCACAGAGATTATCAAATTCAATGTAAACTAAAGTACTTAAAGAAGACAACAATTTCAACTCATCAATTTCAGAAGCAATCGGAAGCAAGGTTATATTGTTAGCACAAGTATTTTCATTCATTAGTTGTTGCAAAGGTATAAATGAAGCATCAGCAGACAACTCCTCTTTATCACAAGGATCGTCAAGCAAATCATCATGTGACAAAGATAAATTCAGAGATGGTTCCACTAACAATTGCGCTATGATAGCATGGTTTGTAGAAAAATTCTGCACATCAATATAATTCCCACCTTCTGTGAGTGTAGCACAATTGACATTATCTGTGTTCTCAACATGAGTAATAGTTGCATTGTGAAGTGATGGTTCTGAATTTGCACATGAGCTTGTGCACACCTCATTTTCTTCCACTTCATCCTCATCCTTTTGTATATCCTGAAAGATATTAGCTCCAACAAGCGGCACGGAAATATGATGTTCTTCTATCAATTCAGATTTAGATGAAAATGTTGGATCATATAAACCCTCCCATTCTTTTCTAAAAGGCTCATTCTTTCTCCTCTCAAATCTTTCTAGATCAGCTTCTAAAATTTTGGCAGCACTCATAGATTTAAGGATTATTTTAGTACCATTATGTTTCAAAGAGTATCTATTAGTAACAATATTGTGCAGAATATTGTTTCTATCAATCCAAAATTTACCTAGCAACAAATGACATGCTTGCATAGGCACTATATCAAAATCAGCATAATCCTTATAATTACCAATAAAAAAATTGATACGTGCAATTTTTGTTACCTTAATCTTCTCACAACAATTTACCCATCGAATATAGTATGGATGTGGATGCGGTTGTGTGGTCAAGCCAAGCTTCTCGACCAACTCAACACTTGCAATGTTGCGGCTAGTTTCACCATCAATTACGACACGGCAACGTCGATTCATCACAACAAAGAAAGTTTGGAATAAATTATTTATTTGATTTTTCTCCATCTTCTCCATTTGAGAACTCAACACTCGTTGTGCTAGAATACTCATATCATCACCTGTCATTGTTAGCAGCAAACAAAAAAACACACAAAGTATACTTTCCTATCACTACTATGTATGAACAGTGAAAACTCTCAATATGCAAATGGAAGCATCTAACCAAGCTCTTACAAGGTTCTTACTATCAGCAAAGCAAAGGATACCAGGAGAGTGTGAGCCAACAATTGCGAGGGTCAAAACCTGTGATTGTTCGAAGGATATATGTGGAGTTTGGATAGGCAAAATATAGTAGCAAGGAATTGCAAATTTTCAATTCAGAATTGCAAAACTGAATAATAGTCCCAAGTAAGTCAATGTCACCGGCCTAAACTTGTCTCTCACCTAGTCCAAGCATGAAACAATGACTCAACAAAGGATACAAAGGATGCAAGCAACTTTGATTTTTTTTTCTATCTTTCTTTTAGGTGGGGCTCTTTCTCTTCTTTTTTTTTCAGCACGTGTTTGCCTTTTTCTTGTTTCTCTTTTTTTGGCACTCCTTGTTTCTTTCTCTTTTTTATTACAATAGAATGGTACAAAACTCAACCAATGGATGCACTCACACAACTAGAACAGCAACACGCATTGGACACCTCGAACTAGACAAAATAGTGAAACAAACTAAGACCAGTGACACAATGACAATCCGAAAGACTAGAATTCAGAAACGCAGACCAAACTGAAAATTGCGAGGCACAAAGGGGATATAGGACAGCAGATACACAACGAATAACTATTTTTGTAGGTCAATTTTCTGGAGTTTAGGACGAAGCAAATTAACGAGGATAGGGGAACCCGACGGTGCACCTAAAGCTCGATTACCACTTGATGTGAACGGGACATACCCCGTTCACATCAATTATTTTAGGGATGTTACAGCCCTCCCCCTTATAGAATCTCGTCCCGAGATTCACGGTCGAAGCGATTAGACGATGGTACTAAAAGAACTTTGGGAAATGGGATTGGAGGAAGTCTTCTTGTTCCCAAGTAGTTTCAGCTTTTGAGTGATTGCTCCACTGAATCTTGTAGAGCTTGGTGGTTCGATGTCGAGTCACTCGATCCTTGGTGTCGGGAACTCGATCGGATGTTCACCATACGTCAAGTCCGGCTGTAACTCGTTTCACATCTGCTGTCGGTATGTCTATCGGTGGTTTCGGATACTTCTTTAATTGAGATATGTGGATCACGTTGTAGATTCCCGATAAATGTGCAGGCAATTCCAAACGATATTCCACGGCTCCCCATCTTTCCTGGATTGGAAAAGGTTCGATATACCGTGGAGCTAACTTGCCTTTGATTCCAGATCGCGGGACACCTTTGGTAGAAGATACTTGAATATAGACTTGATCTCCAACTTTGAGCACTAACTCTTGACGTCTCTTATCCGTAGAACTGATTTGTCGAGATTTAGCTCTCTTTAGGTTGTACTGAATGAGGCTTACTTGCTCTTCGGTATCTTTTACTAGATCTGGTCCCAATATTATTCTCTTTCCATGTTCCGACCATTTTAACGGTGTGCGACAGCCACGACCGTATAGAGCTTGGAATGGTGATATTCCGGCACTCTCCTGTTAGTTGCTGTTGTATGAGAATTCTGCTAACGGTAGGCATCTTTTACAATCTTTGTTGTATGACAAGACACAAGCTCAAAGCATATCTTCTATATGTGGGTTGATTTTCCGTGTCTGTCCATCCGTTTGAGGGTGCTACGCCGAGCTTCGAATCAACTCTGGTTCCCAAAGACTCATGCAATTGTTCCCAAAAGTCTAGATACAAATTGAGCTCTTTGATCCGAGATGATGGTCTTGGGTACTCCATGTAGGCAGCGTACACGAGCAATGTATAAATCTGCATATTGCTTTGCCGTGTAGGTAGTATCCATACCAATATTTTCCCATTTCCATTCTGGAATACTCAAAGGTTGGAGTGGACCTGCTTGCTTCAAATGCTCTGCTTTGACACATCGACAAGTATCACACTCGTTGACATGCCTCTCTATTTCCCGTTTGTTGGTTCCAGGATGAATAGAATACTTTGATGTATGTGCTTCATCCATTGTCTTTGTGGCGAAGTTCCAGGTTTGTGGGCACTACCAATCTGTTCTTGACCCAAATCACGCCTTCACTATCTTCTCGACAACACTTCATTTCACCCTTCTTAATTCGTCTTTTAATGTTACGCATACCAACATCTTTCCTTTGAGCTACTACCACTTCTTCACGAATGGTAGGAATAAGAGCCAAATTGGTCAAGGCTTCATATGGAAGAATCCGAAACTAGGCTCGTAGATTTCTTCTTCCGATTCTTCAGCCAATAGCCGAGCGGTGAGATTGTTGCAATGAGCTTTTCGACTCAAGGCATCAGCTATGACATTGGCTTTCCCGGAATGGTAGTGGATCTTGATCTCATAATCCTTAATTATTTCTAACCATCTTCGTTGGCGCATGTTTAGATCCGCTTGAGTGACAATTTATTTGAGACTCTTGTGGTCCGTGTATAGATGTACCAAACTTTCCAAGAGTTGGTGTCTCCAGCTCTTCAATGCTAGACCCACAGCTGCTAATTCCAGCTCCTGTGTAGTTTAATGTTCCGCCTGTCGCCTAAGCTGTCGAGATGCATAGGCAATTACTCGACCCTCTTGCATTAGAACGCATCCAAGTCCCGTGCCCGAGGCATCACAAGTACACCTCAAATGGCTAGGTCAAATCTGGCTGAGCTAACGCTGGTGCTGTTGTGAGTAACTTCTTCAATGTCCGAAAAGCTTCTTAACCTTCATTGCTCCATTCATACTTCTTATCATTTTTCCAACAATTTGATCATTTGCTTGTGAGACAGACCGACCCACGGATCGAAGATCCCGAGGTGCTGTTTAAGCAGTACACAAGATAATACAACAACCGATGGAGTTCAAATATGACATAGAGAAATTAATATCATTTTACATCGTAGTTTAATGCAGCGGAAAGTAAACCAGTTCAAGTTTGAAAATGCGGAAGCGAAAGCGATAATTCACGTCTAACAAATATACATCTCGACGATACATGCAGTGGTGAGTAATCCGAGCCCATACGGATAACCACGTAGCCAAACACAAGCAGCGGCAAGGCTAACCTTCCCGGTGAGAAGACCAGCCGTCCGGTATCTGCAGGTCCCAAGGCAGTACACCAACAGAGCGAATCATATGCTTCATCTCGTATTACCTAAAAAACAACATAGGCATAAAGCCCGAGCAACTAAAGCTCAACGAGATTGACCCGTCAAATGGTTCACAAAACCGACTCCTAGACATGCAAGGCTCGGAGGAGTGTACTGATTTTCGGGGTATAAAACAGCGACTAAGCAGTGGATCCTTACTTTCAATATTATTGTCAAGTTTGATATTAAATAAATAAATTCAGTAATCATGCAAGAGAAACATAAATACAAGTGTAGCATGAATATATCAAAGTAACCTCATTAACAACAACAACCGAGCAAGTACCATTAGCATTTAGAATTTAAATTCAAGTTGTTTCTACGATGTGACTCAGTGAACAAGTGTCACAACTTTCAGAAAAATAAATACATTTCATGTCATCATGAGCATTGCATCATATTGTTGCATTTATGAAGACATCAAATTTTGTGTTAAGAGCATACACATAAAATATCAAAATTGCTAAAGAATTAAAGGAAATGCTTAAAAAGAAATGAAATAAGCATAAAATATATGTTCAAACATTTTCTATGGCTCAAATATCATAAATAAAGATTTATAAAAATCCCCTGAAATTATTTTGCTTTGTGAAAATAATTGCAAGAAATAAACAAAGCTTCTTTTATTAATTTTGGCTATGAATTTTTAATCCGAAAATGATTTGGAATCTTAATCTAGACTGAATAGGAAAAATACCTAAAATACTTTCATTAACACCCCCGAAAAATTTGGGAATTTTTGGAGCACCGGAAGGTTGCTTTTTAATTATTTGAAAGCCGAGGAAGCTAACTCCGAACCGTATCAAGGCAAGCCCCGGTGCATCCTACCTATGTTTTTAAATATTTTATTTTATCACATAGTACAGTTATGTTTGTGCATTAGGTGTTAGGGAATGATTGATACCCTAGTTGCATTATGGTAGGTTTCCGTTGGTTTATGCTAGTACAGGTAGCTCAATAAAGGCTAAGCTTAATTCATAGTCGCAACGGTAGATGTTTTAGGGAATCTTAAAGCATGGAGGCTTTAAGGGTTTTGTGTTGACACTAAGATGACGAGAGTGTTAATAAAGCTGAGACCGGATGGGCCCCGTAGGAGAAAGGGCAAGACGGAGATGAGGTCTTGCAAGGTGGTAGCCCCGTCCGAGTCGGTCAAGGATCGTACCGTTGTCGGCTTAGTTGAACCGGTTTGAACGTATCGTACTACATGCTGGTATCATGGGCCCAGCAAGCTGATGTACCCTACCACCCCGGAGATGTAGCGTAGCCAGCTCTCTTTGCCGGCTATTAGTGAGAGGATAGTCTCACAGGAGGAAGATGGGTCGGCCACGAGGGAAGTCGTGGAGTCGCCATACTCCCGGGGAGTTGGAAATGGCTAGTCGTCCGTCAGGTGCTAGCGGGAAAAGTTGTCATATACGACCGGTGTGGTGCGTATACGTCGTGTAGTCGGGTTTTGCTAGCTGGTATAAAATCGATTCGAATCGCTGTCCCTCGCAGTAATGAGTACCGCTTGTTTAGCTCGTCACATCATAGTAAAAGTTATATGGAAGATGAAGATGAGAGATGAAAGGATTAATGATCTATTTTACCTTGTCTTGCAAACCCGACTGCAATAGTGATAGGCTGCAAATGTCAAGGCTAATGAACTTAATATTGAGCTAAAATATTGAAAGTAAGGATCCACCCTTTAATGCTGTTTTCGCAAAGGAGTAAACCCCACAGCCAAGAAAGCCTTTGCATACTAGGCATCGGCCTTAGCGTGCCATGTTGACGGGTCGATCTTGCTGAGTATTAGAATACTCGGGGTTTGTTCGTTATCTTTCGGGCAACGAGTCGTACTACCACGACTTGTATGGCAGCTTTCCGGAAGAGGAGCAATGTCCGGAGGGAGGTTCCCTTCAATGGGAACGTATCCCCACGCCGTAAAGAGGGAGGACCGTGATGTACGAAGGGCTCGTGCATCATGTGGATCGTTTAAAGTCTTTTGGGTTGTATATAGAACAAGCTTCCGCTTAATACTCGTAGGATGTTAAACTTCAATAATGTTATGTTTCTGCTGCACGAATGTTTGTATTTCGAAAACCTGGTTGTATTATACCATGATGTATATATTCTGGCTTGTATCGGATGATGTTTCGTTGTAACTCGCTTCGACGAGTGTCCCTCCGTACCGATTCCTGGGTGTCCCGAAGGGGATGTCACAGCTGGTATCGGAGCGGTTCGGAGGCAACAAGTACATCATTACGAGCCTATTATCATAACTTAACACGTTAATACGACGTTAATACGATAGACAACGAAGGAGTACGGAGCCCTATAAGGATGTAGAATAGATAGATTTTTACCAACTGTTCGACATTCGGGTTTTGGGAACTGCTAACTATTCGTCGTAGTTTTATATACTATAGTACGTATAGTTAGTTTGCGAGCATGCATCATGTCATATTATGCACTAAATAAATATTGGGGTATATACTTAGCTAGTTTCGTAGTACTCGTATAGGTTATTTCTGATCGTTTTCTTCAGCGGGAAGAAGTGCTTAACTCGTTTAAACATGTTCCCTGCAGATGCCGGTGACTCGTGGTAGGAAGCGTGCCCAGGAGGAGGACACACGGGCTGCACGCGTTGCAGAGCTGGAGGAGCGGATCCACAGTCCGGAGTTGCGGACGCAGAGCCAGGACCGACAGCTAGGTGCTTCGAAGCACCGCTGTCGTGTGGACTGCCAGGAGGTTCGGAGGTCCCACGCCAGGATCGCAGAGCTGGAGCAGCAGCCGGTGGAGGTTAGCCTGGACCGTGACGGTTTTCACGGGGCGGCCATAGCGTTGGACGCACAGCTGACCACGATCACCGAGGAGCGAGACGCCGCTCGCGAGGCTGTCGAGGAGCACCAAATACTGTTGGCCGAGATGACAGCGCAGCGTAACCACGCTGTGGAGACGCTGATCGTGGTACAGGACCAGATGGCTCAGATTGAGGCGATGTTTGACGGGATAGCCGACGCACACCACGCACTGATCCACGACCACGACGCACTGCTTGAGCAGTTTCAGCAGTTGCAGCAGCAGCAGGGTCCACCGGACGACGCCGAGGAGGTCTCTCGGGATGGACTACGAGCCACCACCCGCCTCACCCGCAGAGGACGTCGAGTCGGACGCTGACAGCCACGCGCCGTCAGCTTAGTTGTGTTGTGCTTTCACCGATGTAGGAGGGTAGCCACATTTTGCTGACATAGGTCAGATGTAGATTGGGTACTAGCAGGTGTTTGGTCAGATGGGAGTCTATGAAAAGTGGGTTTGAGTTGTACTGATAACAACTAATGAAAAGGAAGTGGTAGTAATATAGATATGCAGTTGCTAGAATAAAAAGATTTGCTGAAATAGTAGGATTAGTTTCTACTTGTATCTAATACTCTTACTTCTCCACAGAGATGGACAGCACGAGTACTAGTGTTAGTGAAGTAAGAGGACAAAGGGAGGACGTTCGTGTAGTAAGGCTGGAGAGACAGCTGCAGGAAAAGGAGGAGTTGTTAGCACTTAGAGAGGCGCAGTTGCTAAACAAGGAGCAGCAGATTCAATTTAAGGATCAACAGCTGGCAAACGCACATGCCCCGATCACTCAGTTAGAGCAAGATCTACTACAAGCACACAATGCAATACTGAATGAAGCAATAGGACAGCTGATGAGGACATCACTCCTTTGGATACAAATGACACTCCACCGCTGAACATTCAAGGACCAATCACTAGAGCTCGCGCCCGACAATTAAATTTAGAGGTGAGCTCGTTCCTAAGTCTTTCCTTTCATAATTTTGAGAATAGCTTGCTACCTAATAATTTTATTGTGATTAGGAATCAAGGAGAGGACCATAATATGAATGGAATAGGTCTTGGAGGCGTGGAGGTCCAGCAAGAGACGCAAGGCATTGTGGAGGCCCAAACCAAGTCGACTTCGAGTCTGTTTCGGAGTCCAGGAACAGTCTGAATTAAAACAGACGCCCAGATCGCATACGAAGTCGGATTTGGACGTTCTACATATGGATGGAAAGATAATTTCATAAGCTTTCCAGTGGAACCTGTTCCACGACAAATTTCATCTGGAGTCGCCGGGAATCGTCAAAACATTGGAACGTCCAGAATCTGTTTTTTGGTGCTGCGTCACCGTTTTTGGCCTTTGGGCCGTGTATCTCGTGTGAGCCCATTAGGGGAGCGTCCAGGTGGTTCTTGCACGTCCCCAAGTCTTTATTAGCAGCAGCCGCCACCCATGTTAGGGTTGGGTTTTGCTTAGATTATTCTGCTTAGACGGTTTCGCCGTTCATCGGTTTATGAGACCCCAACTTGTGAGTTTAATCATACATCTGCAAATTTGGTTGCGTTCTTTCTTGTTCTTGCTTGTGTTCTTGATTCGCAGGCAGGAATTAGCCTTCTGGGCGAGGTCATCCGTGCAACGCCGGTTGATAACCATAGAGGACGTGGTGCTGCGATTGCGGGGTTCGAACGTGTTGTTCGAGAGCCGGATCGACGTGTGTCACATCTTCGCCAAATCAAGAGTTATCTGAACCTTTCGGAAGATCGGGACCCTAGTCCACATCAAGTGGTATCAGAGCTTCAGGTGCACCGTCAGGTTCGCCCTACCTTTTAGTTTAGTTTGTTTCTTTATTATCCTATCATCAACGAAAAAGCCAAAAAAAAATTTTAGTTTTAGGGTTCATCCTGTCCAAGCCGTGTTTAGCCTTTGCATGTTTCAATTTCAGAGTCCGTAGTGTTGAGTTTGTGTCCTAGTGATTGTTTTGTTGCTGGTTTAGTTCGTGTTCTTATCAACAGTTTTGTGCCCCTCGAAACCCTAGCCGAATTCCCTCAAGTTTACTCTGTCTCGGGACTTTTGTCACCTCCGCTGCATCCACCATAGTCCCACCCTACACTCCCACCCTTTTCATCTGGAACTCAACACCCCACGACCAAGACCTCCGTTTCCGTTGCATACATTAATTGTCAAAACAAAAAAACAAAAAAAAATCCTACCCGATTGCAATTTCGTCCACCGAAACCATAATTCGGAGTCCCTTCCTTCCAACAGCCATAACTTTCGCATACGGACTCGAAATTAGGCAAATTTTTTTTTTGAAATTGGGTAGAAAAAATTTCGCATCTGCTCGTCCCGGCTTCGCCGGGCTGGAAAAATCTCAAAAAAATCAAAAAAAATAGTTAAGCCCACTGATCCGAGGAAAAAAGTTTGGAACCCGTCGCCGTTGCATCTTACAGAAAATCAGTAGGTCACATTCCTTCTCTGTTTGACCTGAAACTTTGCGTGGTTCCTATTTTGTTGCCTCTGAGTGGAAGAAAAATATCAAAAAATAATATCAAAAAAGAAATATTTGTGATTTCTACTAGTGCTAAAAGACAAAACAGGGTTTTGGCCTGTTTTTGTGTCTAGTTGCTGTTTCTTCCTTGCTCGTTACTTTTTGCTTTGTTTCCATTGTGCCTATCATCCTTGCTTTGCCTGCACTACTGTTCTAGGATACGTGTAGACCAGCGACTAAGGACAAGTAGCTTTGGACATTTATTCAGCATTACTATCTGTTTTTGAATTGTGTGCCACTCACATATTTGGCCCTCCTAGCTCCACATACTACTTCCGGACAGCACATGTTTTGACCCTTGCAATCGTGGTACACGCCTTCTAGGTATCCTTTGCCTTTCTTGGTAAGACCCTTGTAAGAACTTGGTAAGACGTTCCATTTGCTTTTGTGAGAGTCACCACTGTCCACCATAGTAGTAGTGTTTATTAGGGATAACCTTCACTGTTTGTTCCTGTTTTGGTATTTGCTATGGCAGGAGATGATGCAGACATTGGCACCCCTAAAGATTTCCACGAGTGTGTTAGTCAAGGGCAGCTTCAGTCTGTTCTTGACAGGGCACGAGAGGAAATGACAGAAGCTGTTAACAAAGCCGTTACCGACAGCATCAACAAACTCAATCTCGGCAACCAGATTGAGCGGATGGATAAGCGGTTGTCCAAGATGACAGACACGGTTAATACTCTCGCAGAAGTGGCGACAATGTTGATCGGCAAGCTGACCGAGGTGGAGAACCGTGTGAAGATCCACGAAGATGAGGCCGGTAGCAACGCCGGTGGAAACAGAAAAGATGACACGGTGAATGATGCCACTGTCGACGTCGACGACGCAGCTATACGAGCACAAAGGCTTTACCGGCGTCAACAACAGAACACCCAAGGTATGGGTGGCCAACATCGACAACAAGGTAACGATAATCGAGCCCCCGATTATCCTTATGCTAAGATTAAGTTTACTATTCCACCTTTTTCGGAGCAATATGATGCGGAGGGTTACCTTGATTGGGAGATGACAGTCGAGCAAAAATTTAGTGGGCACCTAGTTCCTGAGCAGCATAGAGTTAGACAAGCCACTAGTGAATTTAAAGATTTTGCTATCATTTGGTGGAATTCTCTAACTGCTGATGATATTCCTGTAACTTGGACTCAGCTTAAGGAAGCTATGCGTGATCGTTTTGTCCCTCCTTCTTATCATAGAGATTTACACAAAAAACTTCAGCGCTTAGAACAAGGGGATAAATCTGTGCAGGACTATTATGGTGAGCTTCAAAAGGGTTTACAACGCTGCATGATAGTAGAGGATAATGAGAGCTCTATTGTTCGTTTTTACTCTGGTTTGAGACGTGATATACAGGACATTGTTGATTATAAGGAGTTTAACACCATCAACCAGTTGTTCCAGTTTGCTATGCTTGCAGAGAAAGAATTGCAGGGACGAGAGAAGCAACAGAGGAGCAGCAGTACAAGCAGGCCTTCTTACACCCCACGGTCGACGTCGTCTTCGGGGTTTTCTTCCCGGCCTTCTCCACCAGCAAGCAAACGGCCTCCCGCGTCCGCGAGTGGTGTTATGGCAGCCCCACATGCACCTCCTACACGCCCTGCAAATTCAGGTAAAAATTCTGTGCAGGGTCCTGCTCAAAGTGCTTCATCGGTCGCCTCGACGGGACGCACTTCCAACATTCAGTGCCACCGCTGTCATGGACTGGGCCATGTGCAGAAGGATTGTCCAAGTCAGCGAGCATACGTGGCCACTGAAGATGGAGGATACATCAGCACCTCCGACATAGAAGATGATGCTGAAGACGAAGTCGCCGACGACACCAACGAGGGCCATGTACTTGGTGGAGAAGACACTTCGGGTTACATGAACATCATTGTGCAGCGTGTACTTAGCACGCAAATTCAGACTTCTGAAAAGATACAACGCCACAACTTGTTCCAGATTTTCTTCGTCATCAAGAATCGACGAGCACGTGTGATCATTGATGGAGGAAGCTGCAACAACTTGGTGAGTTCAGATCTGGTTGAGAAGCTTGGTTTGGCCACACGACCACATCCTCATCCATACCACATTCAATGGTTAAACGACTCGGGAAAAGCTAAGGTAACACAAACTTGTCGAGTTCCTTTTTCCATTGGTGTTTATTCGGATTATGCTGATTGTGATGTGGTTCCTATGCAAGCTTGCTCACTTTTATTGGGTCGTCCTTGGGAACATGATAATGATGCTACACACCATGGTAGAACTAATAAATACATTTTTATGCATAAAGGACAGAAAATTACTTTAGTACCTTTGACCCCTGCTGAAATTGTACAAGCTGATAGAGAACGCGCTGCTTCTTTGAATAATTTTAAATCTGAAAATCAGCAAGTTGCTAATTCAGTTTTCCCACCTATAAAGGATAAGTCTGCACCTATTTCTAAGGGAGATGGGATTAATTTGAAAGGCCGTGTTATGCTTGCTACAAAATCAGACCTTGCTGAAATTTCTAATGATGATATTTTTTATGCTTTGATATGCAAACAAGCCTTGTATTCCTTTGATGATATTGCTAGCTCTTTGCCTTCTGCTATCACTAACCTTTTGCAGGAGTATGAGGATATTTTTCCAGCTGAGATTCCTCCTGCATTGCCACCTTTGAGAGGAATAGAACATCAAATTAATTTGATTCCGGGAGCTACCTTGCCAAACCGTGCTGCTTAGAGGACCAACCCCGAGGAGACAAAGGAAATTCAGCGACAAGTGCAAGACCTTTTGGACCGCGGGTATGTACGAGAAAGCCTTAGTCCTTGTACTGTTCCTGTACTTTTGGTTCCTAAGAAAGATGGTAGCTGGCGCATGTGTGTTGATTGTAGAGCCATTAACAATATTACTATTCGCTATCGTCATCCTATTCCTAGGCTAGACGACATGCTTGATGAGTTATGCGGTTCTCTAATTTTCACTAAAATTGACTTACGTAGTGGTTACCACCAAATTAGAATGAAACTTGGAGATGAATGGAAAACAGCTTTTAAAACTAAATTTGGATTGTATGAGTGGTTAGTAATGCCTTTTGGGTTAACTAATGCACCTAGTACTTTCATGCGCTTAATGAATGAGGTTTTGAGGGCTTTTATTGGGCGTTTTGTGGTGGTTTACCTTGATGATATCTTGATTTACAGCAAGTCTTTAGATGAACATATGGATCATTTACGTGCTGTTTTTACTGCTTTAAGAAATGCACGTTTATTTGCTAACCTTGAGAAGTGCACCTTTTGCACCGATCGAGTTTCTTTTCTTGGCTATGTTGTTACTCCACAGGGTATAGAGGTGGATGACAAGAAAATTGACGCTATTGCTAGCTGGCCGCAGCCCCAAACCATCACACAGGTTCGAAGTTTTCTTAGTCTTGCAGGTTTCTATCGCCGCTTTGTCAAAGATTTCAGCACTATCGCTGCACCGTTGCATGAGTTGACAAAGAAGGGTGTTGTGTTTCAATGGAGCAAAGCACACGACGAGTCCTTTAGCTCTTTGAAGGACAAGCTTACACATGCACCGCTGCTGCAACTACCAGACTTCGGTAAGACTTTTGAACTTGAGTGTGATGCTAGTGGTCTTGGCATTGGTGGAGTTTTGATGCAAAATGGCAAACCTATTGCTTATTTTAGTGAATAGAAAACTGGCCCTGTTCTGAATTATTCTACGTATGATAAAGAATTATATGCTCTTGTACGTTCTTTGCAAACATGGCGTCATTATTTATGGCCTAAGGAATTCGTCATTCATTCTGATCATGAATCGCTTAAGTATATTTGTTCTCAAAGTAATTTGAACCGTAGACATGCTAAGTGGGTTGAGTTTATTGAGTCTTTTCCTTATATTATCAAGCATAAGAAAGGGAAGGATAATGTGATTGCCGATGCTTTGTCTAGACGATACACTATGTTGTCACACCTTGATTGTCGCGTTTTGGGGCTTGAATCCATTAAAGAACAATACGCTCTTGATGCTGATTTTAAAGATGTTTTGCTGCATTGTAGAGAGGGTCGTACAAGGAACAAGTTTGTGCTAAATGATGGATATTTGTTTAGAGCTAACCGTCTTTGCATTCCAGTTGGTTCCGTTCGTCTTTTGTTGTTACAGGAAGCGCATGGAGGCGGATTGATGGGACATTTTGGAGCAAAGAAGACGGCGGATGTGTTGGCCACACACTTCTTTTGGCCACAGTTGAGAAGAGATGTTGAGCGTTTTGTGGCTCGCTGCACTACTTGTCAAAAAGCGAAGTCTCGCTTGAATCCACATGGTTTGTATATGCCTCTTCCCGTTCCTTCAATACCTTGGGCGGATATTTCTATGGATTTTGTTTTAGGACTACCTAGGACTAAGAGGGGGAGTGATAGTATTTTTGTTGTCGTGGATAGTTTTTCTAAGATGGCTCATTTTATACCTTGTCATAAGAGTGATGATGCGATTCATATTGCTGATCTATTTTTTCAAAGAGATTGTTCTTTTGCATGGTATGCCTTCTACTATTGTTTCAGATCGTGACGCCAAATTTTTGAGTCATTTTTGGTGCACTCTATGGAATAAGTTGGGAACGAAGTTGTTGTTCTCTACAACATGTCACCCACAAACTGATGGCCAAACTGAGGTAGTGAACCGCACATTGGGCACCATGTTGAGAGCTATTTTAAAGACAAATCTGAAGATGTGGGAGGAATGTTTGCCTCATGTGGAGTTTGCATACAATCGTGCAACACATTCGACCACCAAGGTAAGTCCTTTTGAGGTAGTGTATGGTTTTAATCCCCGTGCTCCTATTGATATTTTGCCTTTGCCTACTAGTGAGAGAGTTAACTTTGATGCTAAGGAACGTGCTGAGTTTATTTTAAAAATGCATGAAACAACTAAGCACAACATTGAAAAGATGACTGAAAAGTATAGGATTGCTGGTAGTAAAGGTACAAGGGAAGTTAAATTAGAACCGGGTGATTTAGTATGGTTACATTTGAGAAAGGATCGGTTTCCTGAGTTGAGAAAGTCTAAGTTAATGCCTAGAGCTGCTGGTCCTTTCAAGATAATTGAGAAGATTAATGATAATGCATATAAACTTGAGTTGCCTCCCGAGTTCGGGGTTAGTTCCACTTTTAACATTGCAGATTTGAAGCCTTATTTGGGTGAGGAGCATGAGCTTGAGTCGAGGACGACTCCGATTCAAGAGGGGGAGGATGATGAGGACATCACTCCTTTGGATACAAATGACACTCCACCGCTGAACATTCAAGGACCAATCACTAGAGCTCGCGCCCGACAATTAAATTTAGAGGTGAGCTTGTTCCTAAGTCTTTCCTTTCATAATTTTGAGAATAGCTTGCTACCTAATGATTTTATTGTGATTAGGAATCAAGGAGAGGACCATAATATGAATGGAATAGGGCTTGGAGGCGTGGAGGTCCAGCAAGAGACGCAAGGCATTGTGGAGGCCCAAACCAAGTCGACTTCGAGTCTGTTTCGGAGTCCAGAAACAGTCTGAATTAAAACAGACGCCCAGATCGCATACGAAGTCGGATTTGGACGTTCTACATATGGATGGAAAGATAATTTCATAAGCTTTCCAGTGGAACCTGTTCCACGACAAATTTCATCTGGAGTCGCCAGAAATCGTCGAAACATTAGAATGTCCAGAATCTGTTTTTTGGTGTTGCGTCACCGTTTTTGGCCTTTGGACCGTGTATCTCGTGTGAGCCCATTATGTCACACCCCTATCCCGAAAGATAGTTAAGTGTGGTACGGATCGCCTTGGGAGATGATTGACGAAGCAACCATGCATAGCATCACATTAACAAACATACACGATTTGCAAGGTTACATAATTAAGTCTTGATTACAACATAGGGTTCGAATAAAAGATACATTAGGTTCGAAATTATGTCTTACATAGCCATGATCTTTGTTCGAAATTAAAGTGCGGAAGCGAAATACATAACTCGACGATACATAGATAACTTAAATGAACCATGCCGGCCTAGGCCACGGCTCACTCATCATAGGTCGGAGAACTAGGGACCCATTCAATGGTCCACTCTTTGGGCTCTTCTCCATCCCAAACCACCTTACCACAACAATCACAAAAACCGGCTTGCGGGAAACCTGTAATCAACATGTAGTGGCAAAGCCTGAGTATCTAACATACTCCGCAAGTCTTACCCGTCAAATTGGCCATCTAAGACCGACTCCTAGATGCATGGGGCTTGACCGGTTTAGCTTGGCATTTTGCAGAAATAGCACCTATGCTAATTAGGTTGGCAATTTTTATTACTTAGCCAAGTTAATAGGGTTATTGCATAAAAGAAACTTTAGTGAGCATACTAGCAAGGCAATAGTTTGCAATACAATTTAATATCAATATAAAACAGCAAGCTATTCAATCTCCTTCCATTACTACACATTGTAAACTGCTCGAAACAAGTGGTACTCATTAACCGAGAGGAAACGGCGATAATTATCGAATTATTAATCCTGCAGGAAAGAACCCAAATGCACGACATGCGCATCATTTAAGAACATGTATGGCCACCGTTCGCGAGTTCATCGTAAAGTAAAACACGGGGCCACCGACCCCGAGTACACGTCCCCCTTGCGACCGTTCAACAACGCGCCCAAGGCTTAACCCATGTACTCTCCAACGGTCCTCAACCCGTGCAACCACCGTGCCAAACACATCACCTCCGGGTCGGTGAGATATCCGGCTCACTTTACAACTAGCAAGCTACATAGGTTTACCAATCCCCATAAGAAAGGTATGCAAGTGGTACACAACTCAAACTTGTTCGCGGAGCCACAATGGGGTGTTCTCAATTTTAACCAAATTCATCAAATTCACATTTAATCATAAGCCATGAGTGAGATTCCCCATCTATCATTGACTCCAAAAACATAGCATAGCCTTTCTAACGAGGATATGACACATAAGCAACATAGGACATATAGGAATTTATGCACGTGGATTTCCAATCAATTCCTAGAACTTAAATGCACAACCATCATCCTTAATATAGTGATAAAAGAAAGACATTTCAAATAATAGGAATGCACCGGGGCTTGCCTTGAGAGTGATCGAAGTTAGTACTAGCTTCACAAGCGTTGAGAGTAGCAACGGCTTCTTCCGGCGGAATCAATTCAACGTCGTCACCTAGAGGATGAAATGCAATGCATAAGTAACATGCATACAAGGGTGATGAACATGGTAATGCATGTGTGCTGTTTTGTAAAGGTACATATGAACACATTAATCAAAAGTTGGTTCGCTCAAACTCTAGCAATCATAACATGCCTCGTGTTTTCTTTTACGAGACCCAAATTACATGAACAAGCATAACCATACTCATATAACGAGTAATGACTTGATGCATAGACATGAGTGCTGTGGTTAGTGTAGGTTTAGTACTAGCATTTTTAGCAAGTTTCTATAATACAAAACGAAGAAATCTAGGCTTATGTGTTTTAACATCACATGCGATGACGATTTCCTTTTAAGATAGAAATTCGATTTCAAAATTCATACATACGTGAAATACATGAAACCTTTTGACTAAACCTGCCATGAGGTGCTAAAGGACATAATGAACAGTAGAAATTACATAAACATGCATGAACATAAATTTTAGTGACATAAAACCATTTATGCACGTGCTGAAAATAACCCCTTTGAAATTTAGATCTAGGGTTTGCGAAAATCATTACTTAACATGCTCAAAAATTAACATGGGATTTTCTACATGCGTACAGTACCAAAAGGAAATTAATTGCCAAGTTTCATGCAAAAATAATTTATACAGAATTAACTAAAAATTAAATACAGAGAATGCAAGAAATGCAATAACTTGAAAAATATGAAATGAAATTCAGATCTTCCAGTGCCAAAACTTCATGTGTGTCAGGGTGAAGACTTTGGCCAAGTGGCTTTTAATTTGGATTTATATTTTTAAAGTTATGGCTTAGTTAGATTTTCAGGGGTTGACTTTTGTCATTTTTATAAAAATGTGAAAATGACCAGATCTGAGGAGTTCATGTTACTTTTATGAAAGTACAGGTCTTCTAGTTTCCAAAACATTTTAGTTTGTAATTTTTGGATGATTCAAACGCTAGATATGAATTTTTCAAACTCAAACGAAGTTCGGGTATATTTACGATAATGCCACCGGCTCATTTTTAAAAACAGAGCGGCGCGCGCTCCGGCGAGCGGCGGCCGGCGCCGGCGAGCGCGCTCGCGGCGGCGCTGCGCTGGAGCTCATGCTCCGTGCTTTGGGGTGGAAGGTGCGCGTGCGACGGGGAACACGACGGTGGGGTCCACGAGGGCCCGCGGTGGCCGGAGGCGGCCGGCGACGGGCGGCGGCGCTCGCGGAGGTGCGGCGATGGCGCGCGTCCAGCTCAGGCGGGGGAGAGGGAGAGGGTTGGCCGGGAAGCTTCACCTGCTCACGGAGGAGGGCGGCGTGGGGTCGGCCGGAGCGAGGGCGGCCGGAGATGCGAGCTCGTCGGGGAGGTGCCGAGGCCGGCGGCGGTGGCGGTCGGTTTTCTCCGAAATGCCGGCGATTGTCCGTAGAGGGGAGAGGAGCTGGTCAGGAGGGAGGAAGGTGAAGCTCTTGCGCGCGTTTTGGCGAAGAAGAACGGGGCGCACGACTCGCCTAGCTCGCGTGCGTCGCGGAGGCGGCCATGGCGGTCGGAGAGGCCGGCGGCGGCGATTTCTTCTCGTGTGCGAGCTGCGAGTGGGGAGGAAGCAGAGCGGCGGTGCAGCGAGGTGCGAAAGGTGTTGGGCGAGCGCTTTGTGGTGAAGGAGGGGCGAGGAGGCCCGGCGTCCGTGCCAATTATCGGAGAGAGACGGCGGCCGGGGGTAGCGAGGCGGGCGGGGGGCGCGGCTTCAATTCGCGGTGCTCCCTGTTGGCCGGCGGGTACGCCAGGTGGTTGGGGAGCTGGCCGGAGGGCGCTGCGGATGGGACGGGTCTGGGCGCGTGCCCAGGGCAGGCGCGGAGGGCGGCGGACCGGCGGGCACGGCGCCATTGCACGTCGGTCACCGTAGCTCAAGTTCAAAATTGAGTTTGAATCTACAGTTTGGTAATTCACCTAAAAATCATACTTCTGATGCTCCAAAAATAAAACCAAAAATATGGGGAGCTCCAGAATGATGTGCTTTAATTTTCATCTTTTAGTTTGAAGTTCTAAACTTGCTTCCAAAAATTCATACAAAATTCACAAGTTGCAGTGTTTCAGATTTGAATTTGAATTTTTGGGCTTTCAAAACTTTGTTCAAAAATTTGGTAAAAATATTGTAAATTCATCTTTTTACATGAGCAATCCAGTGGTGCAAAAATATATGGATAGTGTTTTTATAATTTTTGCATTTTGGTTAGGGCTAGGGTTTAGGAGTAGGTTTTTCCTTTTTTCCTTTTTATTTTTCTTCTTTTTCCTTTGGGTAATTAGCATTAGTACTTCATTAGTGAGGTGATTAGGGTACTAACTACGGGATTAGCCTTAATCGTGACATGGGATGTCACAGCCCTCCCCCTTAAAGAAATTCTCGTCCCGAGAATCGCTACGAATTAAGGAGAGGGAGTGCGAAAATTTACCGATTTGTGTGACGCGAGGAACTCGGGAAAATTCTTCTCTAGAAAATCCTCTTGTTCCCAAGTTGCTTCTTCTTCGGTGTGGTTACTCCATTGCACTTTATAAAAGGTGATGGTGCGATTGCGAGTTACCCGGTCGTTTTGATCAATAATCCGGACGGGGTATTCGGGGTAGGAGAGATCTTCTTCTAGTTGATCGGTGTCGGAAATGACCACATCTATCGGAGGCTTCAAACATTTCTTGAGTTGAGATACGTGGAACACATTGTGCACTCGAGCAAGACTTTCCGGTAGTTGCAATCGGTAAGCAACCGCGCTATGCTTTTCCACAATCGGATAGGGTCCGATATAGCGGGGTGCTAATTTTCCTTTAATTCCAAACCGAGATACGCCCTTATTCGGAGAGACACGAAGATAAACGTGATCTCCCTTCTCAAATTCCAAGGGGCGTCTCCTCTTGTTAGCGTAACTCACTTGACGAGATTGTGCGGCTTTCATGTTGGCTTGAATTTGTCGGACCTTCTCTTCGGCTTGAGTGACAAGATCGGGACCAAAAGTGGTTCTTTCTCCCGCTTCCGACCAATTTAATGGTGTACGACAAGAATGACCATACAACGCTTCAAACGGTGACATTCCCGAACTCTCTTGATAGCTATTGTTGTACGAGAATTCGGCGAATGGAAGACAATCATCCCAATTTCCTCTATTTTCCATAGCACATGCTCTCAAGATATCCTCCAAATATTGATTCAATCTTTCGGTTTGTCCATCCGTTTGCGGGTGATATGCGGAGCTTCTAATGAGGGTGGTACCAAGACAAGAATGCAATTGCTCCCAAAAGCGAGATACAAATTGCGGACCTCGATCGGAAACAATGGTTTTAGGTACTCCATGCAAACATAACACTCTTGAGATGTATAGCTCGGCATACTTCTTGGTATTGTAGGTAGTATGGACGGGGATGAAATGTGCGGACTTAGTTAACCTATCCACAATAACCCAAATTGAATCGTGCTTCTTTGATGTGAGAGGCAATCCAACTATAAAATCCATAGCAATGTCCTCCCACTTCCAAACGGGAATCTTCAATGGGTTCAATAATCCGGCTTTTCTCAAGTGGTCGGCTTTCACTCGTTGACAAGTATCACACTCGGCCACATACCGTGCAATCTCACGCTTCATGCGTGTCCACCAAAACTTTTCTCTTAGGCCGCGATACATCTTGTTGCTACCGGGGTGTATGGAATATTTAGACAAATGTGCCTCATCCATTATTTTCTTCCGTAATTCCATATCCTTCGGAACAACGAGACGTTGGTTGAACCATAATACACCATTGTCATCTTGTCGGAAACATGTAGCTTCATCTTTCTCAATCTTTTGCCGAATAAATTCCATACCTTCGTCCTTCTTTTGCGCCTCAATAATTTCCTCACGAAGGGTAGGAATGAGAGCTAGATTATATAGCGAACCATAGGGAATGACTCGAAGACTTGGTTCACTAGAATCTGAAATTTCCGAGCTTTCCATAGAACAACCGGTAATATGATTGCATTGATCCTTGCGACTCAAAGCGTCGGCAACCACGTTAGCTTTACCCGGATGATAATGGATTTCCAACTCATAATCCTTGATTAATTCCAACCATCTTCGTTGCCTCATATTCAACTCTTGTTGGGTGAAGATATATTTGAGACTCTTATGATCGGTGTAAAGATTGACAAGATTTCCAAGTAGATAATGCCTCCAAGTTTTCAAAGCAAGGACAACCGAGGCTAGCTCCAAATCATGGGTGGGGTAATGTTGTTCATGCTTGCGAAGTTGACGAGAAGCATAAGCAATGACACGACCTTCTTGCATTAACACACATCCTAGACCGGTGCCGGACGCATCACAATACACGTCAAACGGCTTGGTGATGTCGGCTTGTGCTAACACCGGAGCGGATGTCAAATGCTTCTTGAGAGTTTGGAAGGCTTCTTCACATTCACGACTCCATTTAAACTTAGCATCTTTCTCCAACAATTTTGTCATAGGCTTGGCTATGCTTGAAAAATTGGGAATGAATTTCCGATAGTAGCCGGCAAGACCTAGAAAACTCCGGATTTGTCTCACCGACCTTGGAGATTTCCAAGCAAGCACGTCTTCCACTTTACTTGGGTCAACGGCGACACCTTCCGCGGAAATAATGTGACCCAAGAAAGGCACTTGCTTCAACCAAAATTCACATTTGCTAAACTTGGCATACAATTGATGATCACGAAGCCGTTGGAGAACAATGCGAAGGTGTTCGGCATGCTCTTCTTCGGACTTCGAATAAATAAGAATGTCGTCAATGAAGACCACGACAAACTTATCCAACTCGGGCATAAATACCGAATTCATCAAGTACATAAAATGAGCCGGGGCATTCGTGAGCCCAAAAGACATGACGAGATACTCAAAGAGACCATACCGCGTAGAGAATGCGGTTTTTGGAATATCTTCGGCTCGGATCTTGATTTGATGGTAACCGGATCGGAGATCAATCTTAGAGAAAACCTTAGCACCAACTAATTGATCAAAGAGAATATCAATTCGAGGGAGCGGGTATTTATTCTTGATAGTCACCGCATTGAGAGGGCGGTAATCCACACATAGACGTAGCGTCTTGTCTTTCTTCTTCACAAAGAGAGCGGGACATCCCCACGGAGATGAACTAGGGCGAATATATCCTTTATCCATAAGCTCACTCAATTGCTCTTTTAAGATTGCTAGCTCATTGGGAGCCATCTTGTACGGCCTACGGGAAATTGGTGCCGTACCGGGTTGGAGCTCAATTTTAAACTCGACATCCCGATCGGGTGGCATGCCCGGTAAGTCATCCGGAAAAACATCGGGAAACTCACATACCACGGGAATATCCTCAATCCGTTTTCCCTCAAGATGGTAGATTTTTGAAGTGGAGAATTTTGGATGGGGCAATCGGAGAATAGATGAACCATGGAGTGGGGAGTTTAGGTGAACTTCACGAGAATCGATGTGTAAAACGGCTCTATGGAGTTTCATCCACCTCATACCTAGGATTATATCTATTCCTTGCCCACACAACACTATGAGAGAAGAGGGGTATATTTTTCTTTCTAGGTGTAGTGGGACTTGCCTCAACTCTAGGTTGGTTTTTATTTTTCCACCGGGTGATGTGATCGATATAGGGAATATCCAAAAACGGTAGGAGTGAGTTGTAGGGTTTTTGCACATGCTTGACTAATGAAATCATGAGTTGCACCCGAATCAAAAAGAACCAAAGTGGAGTGGTTGTTGACCGAAAACATACCCGAAAGTACCGGTTCTCCCGCTTGAATCTCTTCGGCCGTGGTATAGTTGACTCGGCCATTCTTAGCATTTGGGGTGGAGGATTGATTGTGGTTCCCATTCCCATTATTCCCATTGCGGTTTTGGTTGTTGTTGCCGCTTCCGGAACCATTGTTGTTGTTGTTGCTCCGGGTTGCGTGTCGGAACACGGCAATCCTTTGCGAAATGACCCGGACGTCCACAATTAAAGCACGGACCTTGAGGACCGGGCCTAGCACCTTGGTATTGCTGCTGTGGAGGGCGGAACGAGGTGGTATGCTGCTGATTTCCACCGTGGGAGTGGTGGTGTTGCTGCGGCACAACCGACGTGAGCCCCCGTCGGCGGCAATGCGGCCCGAAACTTCTGTCCGGTCGGGAAGTGATAGCTAGCTTGTACTTGGGCGGAGCGGAGCCGGATGGATTTCCTACGGCACGCTTCCTCTTCTTGTCCTCTTGGTGAGCACGGATGGCATCTTCTTGCACGATTGCGGCACTCATCAAGTCATTGAACGTGCCGGTAGTGACTTGAGCCAAGCGATCTTGTAACTTTGGGCTTAGCCCCGAACGAAAGCAATCCTTCTTCTTGTCATCCGTGTCGGCATGATAGGATGCATATTGAGCCAAGTAGTTGAACTTCCGCGCATACTCTTGCACGGTTCCGGCACCTTGCTTCAAACTGAGAAACTCTTGCAACTTGCGCTTCATGAGACCGGCGGGAATGTGATGCGCGCGAAATGCGGTGCAAAAGTCCGGCCGGTTCACTTGAGTACCAGCGGGAAGTGCGGCGGTGAAGCTTGCCCACCATGCACTAGCGGAGCCACGAAGTTGTTGAGCCGCAAAGAGAACCTTTTGCTCCGATGTGCAATTGAGGAGAGCAAACTTCGACTCAATGATGCGGAGAAAATTATCCGCCTCCAACGGATCGGTAGTAGCTTCACCAAACTTGGGCGGTTGAGTGGCCCAAAAGTCGGCATAGGTGGAATTCCTCGGCCCTTGGGGTGGCGGTCCTTGGCCTTGTCCTTGGTTGGCTTGGCTTGCAAAGAACAAGCGGAACATCTCGTTTTGGTTGGACACGAGTTGTTCCAACGGCGTGAGAGGTGGAGGGTTAGGGAGTTGCTCTTCCCTCGCACCATGCCCACTTCCGGAAGCTTCACCACGGTGGGTATTCACCATCTGTCATGCATGAAAATTTTTCTCACGTTAGCTCATTAGACCAAGAGCTAAAATAGCAAGAAAACATGACATTGGGCATAAGGGACCAAAAATTTCAGATTGCATGTACGAAGAAAATATTGATGAAATAAGCATAATGCATCGGCAACACACATATTCCATAGATTCTAACATAGTAGCAACATGATAGAAATTTTTGATACCCGGGAAACCACGAATCCGATACAACACGGTCTTAGGTTACATCACATGTGACCCACGAACAAACACAAATCTCGGAGAGCTTAATTAACAACACGCGGATCGTTTTCCATACACGGTTACATGCCTCACGAGATTACAAATCCTACACACATAGAGCTACGACCACCGGTCGTGACAACTACTCGTCGTCATCGCCGTAGTTATGAGCGATCTACGACAGGGACAGAACCGGAGCACATTCTGGAAATCCAGAACAGCTCTCCGTAATGGGCAATTCTACCTACGTTCCAGATTTTTACAAGACCTGAGACTGGGAGATTGTTGTAGTGCATAATACAAGCTTTCCAGAAAGTCCTTATTTGCCTTATTTGGATAAGTAACTTGGAAGTTATGCTCCTTTTGGTGAAAGTCAAGAAATCTGCCATGTTTTTGCCTCGTTTTAGTGTTCCGGTTTCTACCTTTTTGTGAGAATTAAGCTAGGTGACCAAATTTTTTTGGATTGTTTCATTTAGATAATTTCACATGCACATGTTTGACACGATGAGATGATATGCAATTGTGATGGATGCTCAATATGTCATTCCGTACGTCCTTACAAAATTAAAAGACCGCGCCCGCCGATACGAGTATCGGACAAGCGCATCGGTGGCACACACACCTCTCACACGATACTATACGAACTAGAGCGTTGTTATGTACCTGCAAGAGATGGATTCCAGAAACATTACATCAAACTCAAAAGAAACAAGCCAAAATAAATCCATGTCACCTCGCCTCACATGGAGAGCTCTCGAATAAGAGTGTATTTGAGTCACACCAATAATATCATGCGAAAAATTGACAACACTCAATCACATACCTTTGCTCAAGCCGTAGTTGCAAAATATTTAACAATCATAACACGGGGTTAGTTTTGCCACCATTCTATATAGTCCTTATATTGGCCTTTCTATCTAGACTCGTGTGTTGGTATTTCTTACGGTCACGATAAATCCGCAAGCGCACGGAGAATACCGTTGTAGCATTTCACCCGTGAGTATTCAAGGGTATCGTATTTTCCACGGGGAAGGCGGTGGTTTACGAGATAGCAATGTTCATAATCATATGACTAATAAGGTACCAAAGCCTAAATAGGGGTAAGGATAATAATGATAGTGGGTAGTAGTGACAACACCACCAGAGCAATCCAATCTAACACTAGAACTAAGCCTAGGCTAAGCGGGGTTAAGGAGAAAGCCGAGATGGGTCCTTATGTACTTCTAATATTCCTGCTCATGCAACACATACAAGTCTAAGCTCTATGTCATCCTGGAACAAGGGGATAACCAGCAGGGCTGTTACCACCTACGGGCATTCCTTCTACCAGGCAATCAAGGCTATCTACTATAGAACAAGAGGACTAGGCACGGCAGGGCTGTCACCACCTACCGTTACCCTTCATCCGGGACACGTGACACAAGGGCAATTAGATCCCTATGCCGGTCCTACGATCACGTGGCGGTGAAGCAATTAAGTCCTCACTGTCGGATCTTATCCTGTTCGAGCGGACAACCAAACACCCAAAGCGGTTTATCAATCTAAGCACCATGCTCACATTGCTAAACTGAACTCCCGAAAGAGTACACTTAATCTTGACCGGCCGAATCAGATCAAGTGCTTGGAACATGCAAGACTACGACCCTACGGATCATCAAGTAAATGGGTGAGACATGCCTAACTCTAACCCTACGGATTGACGAGTTATGGGCCATGTCACACATGACTCTAACCCTACGGATCATCAAGTCATTGGCCAAAGCATGTCTCACCTCATCATGCATGAAACGAGTGTAAGGACATACACGAATGAATGAAGGCATGTGAAGCATGAAGCAACCTATCATGACTAGACAATAACCACATAGAAAGCACATGATCATCATACTAGTACAATCATAAGGCATGAGGAACAAAGAAGATAATTCTATTGAGGTGAACCTTGATACTTACTTAATATGAGATGCACGATGAACGAACGAAGAACGAACGAAGAACGATGAACGAACGACGAACGAACTTCTATTATAAGCAAGTATCCTCGAAGTACAAGATTGGGCTAAATCCTCACAAAGAGAGGACAACCCTCTCCTCTACTAAACTCCCCCTCTAATCCTCTACAGCCTAGAGACTAGTCTAATGCTAGATGGATTCCTCTTGGTGTCAATGTGTTGTGATCTCTTCAATTGGATGCTTGAGAGAGGTAGGGGTGCCCCTTTATTTATAGTCTTGGAAGGTCGGCAACTTGGAGGCGGTTCCGACGTCGGTGGCATTTAATGCAGGTGGAACCGACCTCCGGACGTCGGTAGTGAACCGCCAGAGAAAGATGGGCCGGTGGGGCCACCACCACGGTTCGGCCGAACCCAAATCCCGGGTCGGCCGAGCGAGGCTGGGCCTACTGGGTCCGGTCTTCTTCGTGGTGGCTCTCCGTGTTGCTTCCCTCCTTGGTCCGGTTGCTAGGGATAGATTTGGAGCCTGTTTCTCTGGATTTTGGGCTGAGAGAGTTGTCTTTTATGTCGGGGAAAGTTAGGCAAGTGCGAAGCCCATGTTTTATGCATACTTGTCCCCGTTTTCATATGGATTGCACCTGCACTCACGAATTCACCAAGACTTGTGGAAATGGTTAGATAAAAGCCCTATGTCTACTCTTGGTGGTGGATATGATTTCAAAAGGTGCATAAAGTTGACGGTAAAAAAGGACCGTAAGGACCGTCAACAAGACCCCCACACTTAGTTCTTTGCTCGTCCTCGAGTAAAGCTAGTGAGCATAAGCGGGAGCATACTTCTCATGGTATGATGCTAGCATACAAATTATTCCAAGCCATACCTGCACCCGTGAACTTTGATGTGTCTACCATGTAATCTTGGGCGGTTGAGGAATGGAACGGTCATGATTCAAGTCATCATAACTCCCTCTGCTGAGTAACTCGGGTTTGTGATAGATTTTCAAAGTAAAAACATAGCTCATACTCCTCAAATGATCACTCTCAAATCGCTCAATGTTTATGGTTCCTCACCAAGGCATGATTTTCCTCTTTTCATCCTACTTCTACAAAAGGCTTTATGTGGAGCTTGGTAGGGAATGAAAGAGAGGCATACTTGTATCACATATTTTGCTGAACCAAAAGAGTGGATCCATGGAGAATGCAAGTCATACAACCGTGATCAAGATGTGCAAGTGTGTATGAGGGTGGTGTGGTGGTGGAAATTGTACTCCTTTTTGTGTTCATTCTCTCTTTCTCTTTTTGAATGTTCGAGGGGACATGGCTATGATTCTTTCTTTCTTTTCCTTTCTTTCTTTTCTCTTTTTTTTTTTTTTTCATCATGCTCTACTTTTGTATGAGCGGGGATTATTCTTTCTTTTGCATAGCCATGTCTCCTATGATAACTTGAGAGAGAGAGAGAAAAAGGTAACAATGCTTTTGTGGAGTACTTATTTTGGTGGATGTATGATGGTGGTATTGCTTAACTTCCGGTGTAGAAGTTTAGCATGTGAGGTGGAGTGTACGTGATCTTGATCAAGAGAGTATGACAAGTTTCTCACTAGGGTCACACAATTTTGATAAAGTTCAATGCAATGACAAGCAGCATATGTGTGTAAGTTTTGCAATGTGATCAACATATGGCTCTGGTGGGAATATAAGATCATCGAGGAGCGTAGAGTTATAGACTTTTGGCAAATTAAATACCCAAGCACTCTATGCGAGAAGAAGCACGATTCATCTCATCCAACCATATCACATTCACCAACAACTTAGATAAACATGGGTTCCTATGATATTGGTGTTCACAAGCAACAGGTGTGCGAAGCGAGGAATAAAGAGTATGCGAGGCCAACCAACTAGAAGCATGTATGTCGAGGGAACAACAACGTTCATTTTATTCTTGAGTTAAATTTTAGTGATTGGCTCAAAAGGTTGTTTTAACTCATGAATTGAGGGGGATGGAGTTAGAGAGGTTGTGCAAACCGTCGCTTTAGGTGAAGTGGAGGCCAAGTGGACCATGGGATGTTTGATCGAAACAAAGGTTCGACCCAAATTTGTTTCCTTGTCCCGGGGGCTCCACTTTCTTATGGATTGATCGGTGCGGGTTGTGCATCGTGTTGGTGGGGGAGATCTTGAATGTGTACGTGATGAAGAACTCAAGAGATCTTCCCCCACACTTGTTCTTGAACCTGCTTTATTTATTCAAAACAAACAACAAAAACAAAGCGAAGACAAAGAGGACTCTACCGGGGTTAAAGACCGGGGAGCCTAGATTTATTGATTTAAACTCTAGGTGCCTTATGAGTTTGAAAGAGAAGAAGCACCTAGAGTTTTTTTTTTTTTTTTTTTTTTTAATAATTATTCTATTTTGATATTTTCAAGGTGGAAGGAAAAGGATACAAGTTGCGATACAAGTTACCTTTGTGGGGGGGAGGGAACCTCCCCCACACTTGTTCTTTTGCTCATGGCCCTTGATTTGGGGTTGAACCCAATGTGATTGTGGAAGGCTTTGTGCGGTGTAGCCTTGATGTTGGTGCAGCGTTTTGGTGGGGAGATCTCGAACATGTGCGTGATGGAGGCTTGAGAGATCTCCCCCACACTTGTTCTCTGCACCGAGAATCCTGCCAAAAACACTATTCCTGCAAGCAATTTCCTCCAACTTGGAGAGGCATGGTTAGCTCTCGGAGCACATACAAACAAGGTCCGGGTTAGATGACCGGACCCCATTTGTACAGCCGAGGAAGAAAGGCACAAGCAAGTCCTGTGGACCAAGTTTGAGTGCGACCATGGACAAGATAATCCTCGTTGGTAAAAACAACTTGGGTCTTAGTGATATGGAAACATGAAGCGAGTGTAGGTCCAAAGTCGAGGGGTGATATGATAGAACAACGAGGTGCACTCAAGAAGTCCTAATTGCTTGGAAAGTTCTAACCATTCATGCATTGCATAGGGGAGATTTTGATATTTGTTAACCAAGGCAAGAGGATTCGAAGCTCATTCCTCATACAAAAAATGTCTAAGATTGCTTATGAGGAACACAAGTCATGACAAGCCAACAATGCATCAAGCACAAGAAGGGATATGATCCATTGCCAAAGAGCATGCTTGTGAAGGTCAAGAGTTGTAGGCTCAAAGTCGACAAGCAATGCTTATGAAAGCCTAGTAGAAAGCAAGGATGTGTGCATGAAGGGTGATACTCCCTAAGAAAGAAGCTGGAGGGTAGTACCATTGCCTAACTACTACAAGGATGCATGGGAAATCATGTGGTAGGTAGGTGGGAGTCATACTCATCCACACGAATAAAAACCATATCACCCTTGGGCTTCCAATTATTAGCAAAGAATGTGGCATACCTTCGTTGTGCGGGGATTTCGAATTGGAGTTGCGAGGCTTGTACCTTCTTTTTGCACACCAAGACAAGGTTGGTGTCGAAGAGGAGTCTCGACGTGTTGTTTTCATCATAGTCCTCCTCCATGGGATCTTCATGAGGCTCTTCATGCCAACCTTCTCACTTTAGGCATGAGCTCAATGGAGGGGACGAGTGCGTGTCACGTCGGGGGTGACTTGTGTTTGAACTTGTCACCTTCTTCAACGTGCTTGATGAGCTTGATTATTCGCCTTTTTCCTGGCTGCACTTAAGAGCAAGAACACAAAAGCGAACTCGAGCACGGGTTATGTTAGTGAAAACCAAATGGATTTCCCGTGGGTTGCCTTTGCAAGGATGTCTTTTTATCGCAACTCAATTTATTGAACAAAAACGAGAAGAGAAGAAAAGGAAAATTTTTTTCTTAAATTCGAGACGGAAAGCCTAAAAGGGTTTGTCTCAAAAATTATTTTTCCTTGAGAATTTTTTTTTTTATTTTTTTTTTCGTGAAAAGAAGAGTTGGAGGATTGCGGGACCCCGATTATGCAACTAAGAAAACCAAAAAGAGAAGAGAAAATCTTTTTCTTGAACTTGGGGCAAACAATGAAAATTCCCGGGAAATGCAAGAGTAAGAATTTTGGGGGGAAAGAATGCTTGAGTGGAATGAAAGTGAAGGCACCAAGCACTTTGGAAACAAATATAATGAACTGAAGTCCAATTTTGTTGACAACCCTATGATGGCTATATGAAAAATCCGAGAGGGAGTTACGCCAAAATTCCTCCAAAATTTTACTCAAAACATTTTCCATAAAAAGTTGCCTCAAACTCATTTTCCAATACACTGTAGCTGCATTGTGGTTTGAAAAATCCCAAACAAAAGTTGGAAAGATTCAAACATGCAAACGATGGAAATGCATGTCGAGGGAGAATTAAATATGCAAATGAGATGCATGAATGCGATTGAGGAAATATGCATGTGGAATTGGAAATCAAATATGAGATAACTACCAATTTACCTTTGGCAAGGGCATCATCGTTTTAAGTCCAATGAGCAAGACTTCTCTCCATTACATTTACCGTGGCGACTTGGTGCTTGATCCTGGAGATGAGGATGCGGACAACTTCTCGTGTTGGGGCTGTAATTGTCTTTTCAAAGCGCTTGTACGAAGCCTTCTTCCTCTTTGCTTCCCTTCTAGGGTGATGTTGGAAGGCTTCTCTTTTTGTTGAGAGCGTGGTCTCCACCCTTCACCGATAGCTACCTTCTCAACTAATTTTGTTGCTTACTACGGCGGTAAGTGAGAAGATGCCCCCTTTGACACGAGAATCAAGATAGTCACGGCATCGTTGTGTCAACCCGTGGTAAAAATCGATCAATATTGTCCAATCGTCCATTCCATGAGCGGGGTATTTTGTCAAATAATCTTGAAGTTTCTCCCATGCTTCGGGAATGGATTCTTCTGTGCTCTCCAATAATCTGGAATTTGTGCGTGAAGGGCATAGGTTTTGCCTCTTGGAGAGTATTCATCGAGGAACGCTTGAGCAAGCATCCCAAGTAGTCGAAATACTTGGGTTGGCAAAGAACCATTGTCTTACTTCCCCCGCAAGAGAATAGGGGAACGAGACGGAGTCGGATGACATCCTGGTTGACTCCCTCGATGGACAAGGTTTTGCATGCTTTTAGGAATTTATGAAGATGAACTTTTGCGTCCTCCTTGGCCGAGTCCATGGAATGGATTGGCCTGCACCATGGTGATTTGGCTGGCTGTAGGCTTGAAGTTTCCGTTTCCGGTGTTGACGTGTGGCCCAATTGCCACACGGTTAACATTGGCGGCGGAGTGTTCGTGGGAAAGCAATCCACCCATAGGTATTGAGCTTGATGGTGCGGATGTAGCTGGCTTGCACTGTCGAGAGTATTCTTGAGGATGGATGACTCGCGGTTACGATCGCCTCAAGGTTACTTGATTTTACGTGTATTGCCTCGATAAGTCAACGCCGGTGGTATACTACCACTGTTTTCACATAAAGAGAAAACAAAGCAAAGGTAGACCTATCTAGACAGTGGTAGTTAAAAGAAATATAATTATAAACAATGCTAGTGACTCTTCAACCGAGTGCCTTCCCCGGCAACGGCGCCGGAAATGCTTGTTGGTATTTCTTACGGTCACGATAAATCCGCAAGCGCACGGAGAATACCGTTGTAGCATTTCACCCGTGAGTATTCAAGGGTATCGTATTTTCCACGGGGAAGGCGGTGGTTTACGAGATAGCAATGTTCATAATCATATGACTAATAAGGTACCAAAGCCTAAATAGGGGTAAGGATAATAATGATAGTGGGTAGTAGTGACAACACCACCGAGCAATCCAATCTAACACTAGAACTAAGCCTAGGCTAAGCGGGGTTAAGGAGAAAGCCGAGATGGGTCCTTATGTACTTCTAATATTCCTGCTCATGCAACACATACAAGTCTAAGCTCTATGTCATCCTGGAACAAGGGGATAACCAGCGGGGCTGTTACCACCTACGGGCATTCCTTCTACCGGGCAATCAAGGCTATCTACTATAGAACAAGAGGACTAGGCACGGCGGGGCTGTCACCACCTACCGTTACCCTTCATCCGGGACACGTGACACAAGGGCAATTAGATCCCTATGCCGGTCCTACGATCACGTGGCGGTGAAGCAATTAAGTCCTCAGCTGTCGAGATCTTATCTGTTCGAGCGGACAACCAAACACCCAAAGCGGTTTATCAATCTAAGCACCATGCTCACATTGCTAAACTGAACTCCCGAAAGAGTACACTTAATCTTGACCGGCCGAATCAGATCAAGTCTTTGGAACATGCAAGACTACGACCCTACGGATCATCAAGTAAATGGGTGAGACATGCCTAACTCTAACCCTACGGATTGACGAGTTATGGGCCATGTCACACATGACTCTAACCCTACGGATCATCAAGTCATTGGCCAAAGCATGTCTCACCTCATCATGCATGAAACGAGTGTAAGGACATACACGAATGAATGAAGGCATGTGAAGCATGAAGCAACCTATCATGACTAGACAATAACCACATAGAAAGCACATGATCATCATACTAGTACAATCATAAGGCATGAGGAACAAAGAAGATAATTCTATTGAGGTGAACCTTGATACTTACTTAATATGAGATGCACGATGAACGAACGAAGAACGAACGAAGAACGATGAACGAACGACGAACGAACTTCTATTATAAGCAAGTATCCTCGAAGTACAAGATTGGGCTAAATCCTCACAAAGAGAGGACAACCCTCTCCTCTACTAAACTCCCCCCTCTAATCCTCTACGACCCTAGAGACTAGTCTAATGCTAGATGGATTCCTCTTGGTGTCAATGTGTTGTGATCTCTTGAATTGGATGCTTGAGAGAGGTAGGGGTGCCCCTTTATTTATAGTCTTGGAAGGTCGGCAACTTGGAGGCGGTTCCCGACGTCGGTGGCATTTAATGCAGGTGGAACCGACCTCCGGACGTCGGTAGTGAACCGCCGAGAGAAAGATGGGCCGGTGGGGCCACCACCACGGTTCGGCCGAACCCAAATCCCGAGGTCGGCCGAGCGGGCTGGGCCTCACTGGGTGCTGGTCTTCTTCGTGGTGGCTCTCCGTGTTGCTTCCCTCCTTGGTCCGGTTGCTAGGGATAGATTTGGAGCCTGTTTCTCTGGATTTTGAGGCTGAGAGAGTTGTCTTTTATGTCGGGGAAAGTTAGGCAAGTGCGAAGCCCATGTTTTATGCATACTTGTCCCCGTTTTCATATGGATTGCACCTGCACTCACGAATTCACCAAGACTTGTGGAAATGGTTAGATAAAAGCCCTATGTCTACTCTTGGTGGTGGATATGATTTCAAAAGGTGCATAAAGTTGACGGTAAAAAAGGACCGTAAGGACCGTCAACATCGTGCCTCACCGTGACACAAAACCGGGTTTAAGATTTTTAGAATGAGTGTTAGCGTGACGCAAATCCCAAGTCGGCTACGATACCACGTGTCACACCCCTATCTCGAAAGATAGTTAAGTGTGGTACGGATCGCCTTGGGAGATGATTGACGAAGCAACCATGCATAGCATCACATTAATGTTGACGTCAAAAGTCGCCGACACACCATCGTCCGGAGAGTCCACCGAAACCCCAGCTGATGCAGAGTCCTGTGCTCCCAACGGACCGGCTCAGCTCGCCGATGTTCGTGTGCGCCGGTGCGTGCGGATGGTTTTCCTGCAAACCAACAAAGACAATAAAAGGTGTAAAATTCCAGGTCATCGGCCCGGATAGACCGATGTGCAGCCATGGCCGATCACGGCGTAAGATAGACAAAATCGGCCATGAACGAGAGAACAGCACGGCCCATCCATTTATGCATTAAATGCCAGGCGAACGAACTGTGGTACAAACGATACGAAATCGGCCGATGCTATAACATGCGATCGGTGACTAGCAGCCGATTTCGTCGGTAAACGATCAAATCATTAAGACTTTGCGGGGATGTATTATTGAGTAAAATGTAAACAGAGCAATTATTAATAGGATGTAATTAGTTTGATAGCAAGAGGATAGTTTAATCATCAATCGGATCCGTGAATCGGCCGATCGGGTATGCGGCCGATTCTGCCATCGATTATATCGGTGAATTATTTAGATCTATCCAAATGTATAATGATGGTCAATAAGATCATACTAATAACTCGGGTTCAAAAGCAGCTTTAACGGATTTGGCATTAATTAAACATAAAACAGCTTAATGAACGTGATAAGCAATCGGCTAAACACTCCGAAAGAACGAGTAAGACAAATACAACCACACGAGATCCCAAATCGACCGGTCGCTCCAACGGGACAAGTCAAGCGATGGCACGCGGCTGGACCGAGTCTAACGGCCGTGCACGCCCGGCCGATTCGGGACAAGCACAATCATAAACGTCTTAACTATGAAAGTAAGTCTACACCCTAGCCAATCGGCTGCATGCGCCTAGGACAAGTCAACTATCGCAAAGGCAAACACGGGACACGTCAAGCTGAATCTACACGATCGAATCGGCCAAGATGTAGAAGAATTCTCATAGCGGCTACTGCGACTCGAACGACCAAATCCGAGCCAATCGGCGTTGTGAGCAAAGGCTGGAACGGGGAGGCGGGACAAGTCAAACTACCTCCACCACGAGCCCGGACCGGGTCAACTTGACTCATCCCGGCCGATACTCACTACGCCGATCGAAAACAGATCTAGTCGCCGGATAACTAGCAATTAAGCCATCTAATTACGAACAATGCGCCGAGAATTAGACAACATAATTACCTTGTCAAGCCAACTTATGGTCGACCAGGAGCCCGAAGATCCCGCGCGAAAATAGTAGACTTGACAGAAAATTAGGGTTTGGCGATGCGCCGAAAGTTGTATTGGATGTGAATCGAGTTTACAGGTTACATCCGAGTACAAATTTATACTCGGCACCAAGAATCCTACTCGGACCCTCTTCGGGCCGATTTCCTAACCGACTAGGATCCTTTTTCCAAAATTAAACTATTATTTCTAATTTTACAACGTGGGCCGGGCCCATCAATGTTATGCTCTTACGTTGGCGTCCGCGCACGATTCCCGGGAAGGACGCACCCCTTTACTCGCCCAAGCGGCCGTCGGTCTTACGCCCACCGGCCTTCTTTTGACCCATAGTCGGCGACAATGGGTCCCTCGGTCAAAAACCGGCGTCAACACATGTCCCCCGGTCCGGGGTATGCAACGCATGCGTCGGACTGATTTATCCTCTTTTCTTGCGCCGGTTTTACCGCCCGTCACTTCTCCATAAAACCCGGGGCCACCCCGGTCATTTCCCATCTGTTTCTTCTCCTTCGGCTTTCATCTTCCCCTGCTCTAGCGACCTTTGCCCTTTTTCGAGCCTTTTCAACTTCCCACCGCGCCGCCGTCGTTCTCTCTTCCGGTGACCATGAATCCCACTTGTTGCTGCTGCTGCGACCGCCGCGCCGACCGCGTCGTCGCCACCACCAACGCCGTTCCGGAGGTAATGTATATTCGGGCATCCCTCTTCTCTATTTTTGCAATTTTCTTTGTGTTCTTGTTCTTGTTCATTTTCACAATCTATCTTCTTTCCGTTCTTGTTTCTTATTTTAGCTTTATTCCTTGTTTTTAGGAGATCCGGAACCAAGTTGCCATCCCATCCAACATCCCAACTCACTTCTTCTTGGGCCCCATGGGCGATCCGGACCCCACGGATCTTATACGTACCGAAACGAACCGGGTCCCGTTTCGGCAACAATCTCCATTATCGGCCGAGTGGTCCGGTAGCTTTAGGTCATGGCCGACTCTGTTGCGGGATGGCGCGATTGGTATAACCGAGTATCGGCCGCCCATCGGCAAGTTTGGGCCGACATCGGCATCGCCCATGCCATCAAACTCTCTCTAGCCGACCACCACAAGAACGAACCATTGCTAGCGGCCGCTTCTTATCTCCGGTCGGATGCCCTGAAGCTGCTTCATGTTCGGGCACGGCCGGCTACCATGACCCTCCTGGACACGGTCATGTTGGCCGATTTGAATATCACGGCGGAGGCCACCCCGGACGCCATCCGCATCAAGTCCACCCACCGGATCAATCCCAAGGAAACCGGGGGTTGGAAGGTCTATATCCGGACCTACAACAAGGGGCACGGCTCGGTCGATCGCCGCGAGCACGTTGCCTTTCTCAACATGTGGCTTGACCACTTTTTCTTTTGTGGGGTCAGCGTGAGCCCCACAAACAACTTCTGCCGATAGCCGATAGGCGGCCGACGGCTATGCCCTTCCTATGGGCAAATATCTTTTGGGGTCGGCGTACTTCCTTCTTCACCGGGTTTCGGTGGAGTTGCGTTTTGGCCGATCGAGTCAAGAACACGGGTGGCCCTTGGTGGTTTATCCAAATGTGGTTGTCCCTCCACACCACCAAGGCCATCGATCCGGACCTCGGTGTCCTCACCTTCCCCGGCAACTACGCGAGAATCGGCCACGCCCCGATCCAGCCGGTGTATTTCCTTCGGGGAAGCGCTATCCATGGCACCGGGGGCGGCCATGTCGGATGACACCCTGGCATATTGGTTTGCTGCCCTTTACAAGGGCCTTAACAATGAAAGTACGGATTGGTATCCGTACATTGACTTCTTCGAGAAGGGATATGATACTCCTTTTACGATCGACCCCACCTTCCCAACGGCCGACGGGGAGGCGATCAAGATCTTCACCAACTGCCTCCGCCCCGTCTGCTGCCGACGGGACTCGCTGCGGGAGCAAGGCTCTCTGCTCCTACGAGTTCTACCACCCGTCGGTGGCGGCCCGTCAACTCGGCTTCGACCGGTTGCCCCCGACCTCTTCTATGTGGGGCAAATAAAGGCGCGGGCTACCGTCGATAACGCCGTTCAATGGAATTGGCTCGTCGGCCTCACCGCCGATGTCGTCACCGGCGACTTAGCCGGATTTTCCCGGCGCCCCGGAGCACCCGCCTTTTCGACCGCTGGTGGGGCGAGTGGAACCGGCACCTTCGCAGCCGGAACACTCGCTTCCTTCTTCTCCGGCTTAGTCCTGAGCGAAGCTTTCGCCGAGGTACGTGTAGCCGATCTATTTCCGTAAGGCCGATTTTGTAAATGAAATCGGCCACTCTAAATGCTCACCCTTGTATATTCTTTTTCAGTCGGACACGGAGGAGCCGCCGACCCGAGTATCAGTGGCCGGCCGATCGCATACCTGATGCCGAGCCCAATTGCTCCAAACATCGGCTTCACCGATCGCACTCCTGCCCAAGCTTTTGCGGCAATGATTCGAGGGCACCAGCTGCCCGCAAGGTCAAGACCAAAACAGCCGCCATCGGAAAGAGGAAGGCTAATGTGCCGGCCGCAAGGCCGACTCAAGCCCCGAAGCGCCACCGCGCGCTGCTAAAGCAGCCTGCGCGCCCGTCCGACCCGGACTACTTCGGCGAACCATCTCCGCCGCGTCGGGTTATTATTGCATGATCGCCGATTCCCTCTTTACTTTACATAGTCTAACTATGAGTTCTTTGCGGGAATCGGCGGTTCTTCCTCCTCGGGCCCGGACACCGACGCACGATAGGCCGATCCGCCTATCAACTCCTCCACCAGACCAGGACGCCGACACCGATCGGCCGATTCAAACAGCTTCGGAGCTCGAAGTCATACCAAGCCGGGCCGATCCGAACCCTACGGAAAACCCAACTCACTCGGATCGGCCTGCGTCTCCCGATGTTGCCGCCGAAGTTGAACAAGCCGGCCGTGTGTCGCCCACGGCTTCTCCCAAAGGCATCGCTGCGACGAAGAATCGGCCGGCCGGGAGCCGCCCGCGGCTTCTCTTGCGGGCACCTGCTGCCGATGAGCCTGCCGATGAGCCCGCCGATGCTGAACAAGCTGGCCATGTGCACGATGCCGCCTCCGAGGATGCTGCTTGTTGAAAGGGGATCGGCCGGCCGAGAGCTGATTGAAACACACGAACCTGTGGGTTCAATGGCTCGGCCGATAGACGTCCGGCCACTTCGCATCGACGCTTCGCAGGTTTGTTTTTACTATCTCCTTTTTATTTTCTTGATTTGCTTCTGATTATTAACTTCACCTTATTTTCCTTGGTATTCCGGGCGCTCGGCTTCCCTCGTCCCGCGCCGATTTTGGTATCTGCTTCTAGTCTTACCACCATGGCCGAAATCGCGCGCGAGGCTTGAGGCCTCTTACGTTGGCTGCTTGGTGGCCGACGCACAACCCATAAGGGCCCGGTACTTGGAGGTCCGGACTGAGCTCCCGGAGGATGTGCGCGATGCTCCGCACCGCGTGGCATACATGGAGTGCTGGCAAATGGACTTCACTCGTGCCCGGCGGCGTTTGGCTCGCCATGCGGAGCAGCGGCAAGCTGCGTTACTCGCCGATAACTCCATCAAGCGCTACGAGGAGGAGGTCCGGAAGACCCGGGAGATGCAAGAGCAACTCTCAAATCGGCGAGGATGAACTGCAAGCAATCAACCGAGGAGATTGCCGATTTGAGAGCATCTCCGGCTCTCAAGGAGGAGGCGGCGGCGGCCTTGGAAGCTACTATTGCACGGTTGTCGGCCGATGTGGCGGCTCAGCAGAAGACGACGGACGAAGCCATTCAAACGGCCGAGAAGATGGTCGCCGCGGCGCAGGCTGATGTCGGCCCCATCGAGGATGACCTATTGGTCATGGCCAAACTCGACTCCATGCTGGCCCGCGCACTATCTGCTGTCCAAGACTTCTTGTCCCGCGTCGAGGCCGTCGACTATGCTTAGGTGTAATAGGACTTTGAACAAAGTTTTGGTTGTAAACATTTTTTTGCACTAAGGGCGATATACAATCATATCGGCCATCCGAAGGCGATGTTTAAACATCGGCTAATTTATCGGCGACTTCCTCTGTTTTACTTTCATATATTTTTTGGGCTAAGGGCGATACTCTCGGTATCGGCCGTCTCAAAGCGATGTGCATCGACATCGGCTGTAGTCTCTTTTAGGCCGAACACTACGAGTTAATCCAAATACTAGGATAATACTGCTTTAAATACTTTCCATTAAGTGCTCGGCCGAATTCTTCCCCTTCTAACTCTTTCAAAATATATGCATTACCCGGTGCCGATCGGCTAATCAAATAAGGTCCCTCCCAATTAGGCGACCATTTACCAAACCGATTGTCCTTTACGCCGATCGGCATCCTAAGCTTCCAGACCAAATCGCCCTCTTTAAAGCTGTTTCTGCACAACCTTCTTATCATAATGGCGGGCGACCCTTGCCTTATTCTGTTCTATTTTCTCCAATGCATCCAGCCGATTTTGTACTACATCTTCTAATTCATCCATCATCAATCCGTAGTACTTGATCGGCCGAAAGCTTTTGTTGCAATTCAATCCTTACGGAGCCGATAGCTGTCTCCCATGGCGATGCGGCTTCGTGCCCATATACCAGCTGATACTGGCGCAACTTGCATGGCTCCATGCCGTGACATACGATAAGCCCACAAAGCGTCCATCAATTTCATGTGCCACTTACGAGGATACTCTTGTATTTTCCGCTTGATTAACTTGATCAGACTCTTATTCGCCGCTTCGACTTGTCCATTGGCTTGGGCATAATACGGCGACGAATTAATCAACTTAATTCCCATCTCATCGAGCAAAAGATTGAAATTCGTCCGACGTAAATACTGATCCTTGATCTGTTGTGATTGTCTCGGAATCCCAAACCTATAAATAATATGCTCTTTAACAAACGTTATCACGTCGGCCGTCGAAACTTTACGATAGGGCGCCGCTTCAACCCACTTTGTGAAGTAATCTGTGGCTACCAATATGTATTGATGTCCTTTGCTTGATGCTGGATTTATTTGGCCGATCATATCCATGGCCCAGCCTACGAACGGCCAAGGTTTGATTACTTGGATTCATAGCCGACGCGAGCGCCCTCTGTATAGGCCCGAATTTACGCGCAGTCTTGGCAACTCTTATAATATTTGAAACAATCGGCCAACATTGTCGGCCGGTAATAACCAGCTCGCCTTAGCAGCCACTTCATCTTATGGGCCGATTGATGCGTTCCGCAAATTCCATCATGTACTTCGCTCATCACCACTTTCGCCTCGGTGTCATCAATACACTTGAGAAGCACCCCATCAATTGTCTTGAAAAATAGTTGATCATCCAACAGAACATACTTCAAGGCTTTATACCTTATCTTCTTATCTGCAGGTTGGGATGGATTGCTCAAAAATTCCGAATTTCCGTACGCCAATCGGCTTCTTCAATATCAGCTATCTCTAAGTTATTTTCGGCGAGCCGATATCCGGATGCTAGCTGAGCCAAGTTATTTGCTTCGAAGTTTTGCTCTCTTGGTATATGGCTGATTTTAACACACTTGAATCTCCTCATTAACTTCTGGCACTTTCTATGATATTGCAACAATATTTCATCTTTACATTCATACTCATCGGCCAGCTGATTCACAACCAACAAGGAATTGCCAAAAATTTCCACAAAATCAGCCCCGGCATCGATGAGTAATTCCAATCCTTTTAATACTGCCTCGTATTCGACTTGGTTGTTGGTGTACGCCTCTACTGTAATAGAGTATCCACGTACTGCCCCCGAGGCGACACAACAACCAAGCCGATTCCACTTCCTTCCTTGCAAATCGAACCATCAAAGAACACCGTCCATGGCACCGGTTCAACATATCCGGCCGAGTGTTCACCGTGTTGCACCACTAGATCAGCCAATACTTGTGCTTTTACCGCTTTGGCCGATTCATAGCCTAAATCAAACTCCGCAATTGCCAACATCCATTTGCCCAACCGGCCTTTGGGGACCGGAGCCGATAGCATATACTTTACGACATCGGCCCGGCAAACGACGGTACACTCTTCGGCCAACGAGATAATGCCTTAATTTCATGCATGAAAAATACGAGACAGAGACATAACCTTTCCACTTCGGATACCGTGTTTCTGCATCAATCGGTTCTGCGGCTGAGATAGAATATGACCCGCTCTTTTCCCTCCTGTTCTTGAGTCAATGCTGAGCCGATGCACCTATCATCGGCCGATAAATATAACTTAAAAGGTGTGCACGACTTCGGCGGAACCATTACGGTGGGGACACCAAATATTTCTTGATATCTTCTAAAGCCTTTTGATGGATCGGCTCCCACCGAAACTCTTGATTGGCCTTGAGCTTCAACAACGGCGTAAACACATCAAGTCGGCCGGACAAGTTTGAGATAAATCGCCTAATAAAATTAATCTTGCCGATCGGGGACTGGAGCTTCGTCTTGTTCGTCGGCGGTTCCAACTTTCCGATAGAATCAATACTCTTAGGGCCGACTTCAATTCCCTTTTCATGCACAATAAACCCTAGAAATTGTCCAGTCGAGACGCCAAACGCACACTTGAGCGGGTTCATCTTCGGGCCGTATTGTCTTGTCCTCTTCAACACTTCCCCGAGATCAGCCACATGACTTCCAACCGATCTTGATTTCATCATGACATCATCAATATAAATTTCCACCAATCGGCCGATCAAATCGTGATATATAAAATTCATGGCCCTACGATATGTAGCACCAGCATTTTTTAGTCCGAAGGTCATGACAACCCACTCATATAGTCCCAACGCTCCGGGGCATCCGAATGCCGTCTTCGATATATCTTCCTCGGCCATAAAAATCTGATTATACCCAGCATTTCCATCCATAAAGCTCAAAATCTTGTTGCCGGCGGCTGCATCAACCAATAAATCGGCGTTTGGCATTGGATACTCATCTTTCGGAGTTGCCTTATTCAAATTTCTGAAGTCAATGCAGACCCGCATCTTTCCATTTTTCTTCTCCACCGGCACAATACTAGAAACCCACTCCGCATATCGGCATGGCACTGATGAAGCCGGCTTCATACAATCCGATAATCTCTTCTTTGACGGCTTCATAATACCTAGGGTCAATTTTCCGAGCCCCACAGCTTATATGGTCGATATCCGGGTTTAGTGGGCAGCCGATGTTCAACAATCGATCGGCTGAGTCCGGGCATCTCGCTATAATCCCAAGCAAAACAATCTTTAAATTCTTCCAATAAGGCCACCAATTCATCTCTTACTTCTTTACACAATTTCTTGCTAATATATGTCGGCCGAGGCTTGTCTCCATCCCCTATATCTACTTCTTCTAACTCGTCGGCCGACACAAAACCGTGGCCTAATTTCCCGTCTTCTAGTTCATCAATCGGCCGACTCACCATATCGTCAATGTGTATATCGATCGGCCGATTGTCCGTCAATTCTCCTGTGGGGCCCATCGGAGCAGCCGGGTGGTACCGACCCCCGGTCACAATAACTCCGTCATCCGTGATGTTTATGGCCTCCGCATCCCAATACGTGCCCGATAAACAAGGCAAGCTCTCTAGACCGAGCAAACTCGAAATCGGCGGTTGCAACGGTTACTGGACTTATCGGCCCGCACGATTTCGACCTTGTTGCCGACCCATTGAATCAAACACTGGTGCATGGTTGATGGGATGCAACAATTGGCATGAATCCGAGTCTCTCCCCAACAAAGTTGTGTATGCACCTTTCCCGTCGATGATGAAAAAAGTGGTGGGTATGGTTTTGCTGCCTACGGTGATCTCCATTATTGCGGCCCCACGCACATCTTGGCTTCTCCCGCTGTAATCTTTGAGCGTCGGATTAGCCCTCGTCATTTCTTCCGGCGTCTTCCCGAGCTTGCGGTATGTAGTAATCGGCATGACATTGACCGCCGCTCCTCCATCGACCAACATTTTCCTCATCGGCGACCCATTGACGTAGCCGCTAATGTATAATGTCCTGGAGATGCAAATGATCGAGTTGACCGGCTTATCAAATACCGCTGATTCCGGCGTCCACGGAATCTCCGAAGTTTCTCCAAGCTGGTTCTTCTTCGACCGAATTTTCATCGGCCGATCCGACAATCCTGGGCATCGGTGACATCATATTCACCGCGGCTTCAGCCGGACCACTGAGACTGCACTTTTGGCCTCCATTGCTTCTTGGGCTTGGGCTCATCATCTTGGTCATCTCTGTAATGCCGTCCACCCTTGATTTCCCGACAACGTATTCTTTGAAGCCTCCTCTTTTGAGTTTTCTTGAGTAAACCACTGGGCACCACTGTCCTTCGTTCTCGGTTTGATCACCTCTCGAATCTCCATGGTATTGGCAATCGAACTCTTCTTCATCGTTGATTGGCCCCAACCGATCGTGAACGAAGTCCTCCTTGTCACCACGTATCTTCGTTCATCATAGCTGTGATCATAGCCGATTGCTCTTACGGGGGCCGATTGTTGAGACTCATAGTTGCGACCAATCGGCCGTCCCTGGTAACTTGATGACCCGACATCACGGTATTCTTCCCGGCCGAGTGCACTACGGACAGTTCTCGATAGATGGAAGCTTCATGTTTCGGTTCCAACGATGCTTGAAAGAAAGGACAATCCCGAGTGTGGGTCAAAATCTTCTCGGCGGATCACGCTTTGCCTGTACTCGCGACTTTGACCAATAGATTCCTGTTCACGTGCCACTTGATCTCTTTCTTCCCTCTCCCTCTTCCTCTCATATCGGCGTATGAAACCAGCTGATCCACCACCGATGGTATTGACGTACATCGTATTAGCGGGGAAAGGGTGCCCATCAACTTTCATCTTCTTCTTCACATCGGCTGCTCGCAATATCCCACTTGTCAAGCGCCTTCCGGATCTCATCTCTCATAGCATAACAATCAACGGTGTTATGATGTGAATTTCCATGCCACTTGCACCACTTAGCCATTTTCTTCAACTCCTCCGGCGTAGGAATCTTGTGATGAGGGGAAAGCTGGACTTTCTTTTCCCGCGATAGCTGATCAAATATCTCGTCGGCCTTGGATAAATCAAAATCATATTTTCTCTCCTTAGGATTGACATGCGGAGAGAATATCGGCCGTTTGTTATTGGTCCACTCAACCGCATTAATTCCCTCCTCATCATCTTCACTGTCAAAATCAGCATAAGCTACCGATACCGCCGATTCCTGGTGAGCTGGAGATTCTCTTCCTGGCCGATTGCCACTGCGTGTCGGCTGTGCCGGCCCATCAAACTCATGTGGGGTAAACTTTTCTTTGATGTTGGAGAATAGCCCCGCATAAGCGATCTCGGCCAAGCTGTTGCTCTGTCGGAGTTCAGATTGTAGCATCGTCCCTCGAGTCCTGAACCTCCGTATATAATCGGTCATTGATTCCCCCGATTTCTGTTTCACCGCCATTAAATCGGACAAACTAAGCTCGGTAATGCCCGTGAAGAAATACGAGTGAAACCTTTTCTCCGAGATCGGCCCAACTCCGAATAGAACCGGGCGACAGTCGAAGCAAACCATGAAAAGGCCGATCCGGACAACGACAGTGGGAATAGCCTAACCCGCAAAGCCTCCCGAGTAGACGCTTCTCCAAGCTGCGCGTCATACCGGCTGATGTGCTCCATAGTTGATGTGTTATCTTGCCCGAGAAAACTTGGAAAACTCAGGAATTTTATACTTATTGGGTAAAGCCACGGAATCCATCCGATCGGGGTAAGGTCGCCGATATAATGCACTCTTCTCTTTGGGCTTCAAATCGAGCCGATCCTTCATCATATCGGCGATCTTAGCCATGAGGCTATTCATATCATTGGGTCCAGCAGCTGCTGATCCGGCCCTGTCATATAAGCGGTGTTGGGCTGTCCCCGGTTGGATGTATCAAGCTGGCCGCTCCCGGAAATCCCGGTGCCGGTGGCGGGAACGATGTTTGCGGAGCAATCCCACGATTTATGGCCGATTGGATCGGCCGTCCGATCATGAATCCCTGTCCCCCGGCCGATAGAGTTGGTCTGTGGAATACCGGATATCGGCCGTACTATAGTGGGTGAGTTCTCGATTCTACTCGGGCCGGTATTCGGTACGTAGAAGAAATTAGGCTGCTTGTGCCATCTGCGGGACCGTTGTCACATTAGTTGCTGCCCCTAATTCGGAAGTCGGTCTGTTGTACATCTTGTCTGTCGCCTTCCTCCGTTACCGACTTCTTGGGGTCACTTGTCATCCTCCTTGCCTGGCTGGGTTGCACTGGTACTTGTATTTGCATTGTCTTTGCCAGGCCATAGGTGAGGTGGCATGCCGTACGGGGCTGAAACCCTACTTGTGGAGTGGTGTTACGAAGGCTAATTCCACGACTCGACCGTACGGGAGTGCCGAAAGGCTGTGTGTATGCAGGTCCGGAATACCCTTCGATGAACAGCCTGCCATCAATTGTGTCCTTGATCAAGTTCCCGATGGTGTTGGTCAACACGCCGGATTGATTGATTAGGGCACGATGAACCGACGAGTTGACCATATCATCGAGTTGGTTGGCATCCGGCGATCTCGGGCTTTGATTTGATCTAGTTCTTCCGGATGCGATATCGAGGGATATCTCCTTTTGTGGCCACTGCGCCACGCGTCATCTGTCGGGGCTTGAAAGTACTTTTTCATGGCGTCGGCCAGGTACTCCCGATACTGCAGTTTTTGCTCTGTCGTCATCTTTCCCCGAGGCCGAAATCCCGTTGTCATCGGAAACTTCTCCATGCCCTTTGCCATCGAGTCCTGAGAGGAAGCTGGAACAAGTATCGGCTGATTCTCGGCATCAACCATTGGTGTTCCGTCTTCCCCGATAGCCTTGTATGTATGACATCTTGATCCTGATTGCTTTTGTCCCACCGGCGTGCCAAAAAGTGTGTTGACGTCAAAAGTCGCCGACACACCACTGTCCGGAGAGTCCACCGAAACCCCAGCTGATGCAGAGTCCTGTGCTCCCAACGGACTGGCTCAGCTCGCCGATGTTCGTGTGCGCCGGTGCGTGCCGGATGGTTTTCCTGCAAACCAACAAAGACAATAAAAGGTGTAAAATTCCAGGTCATCGGCCCGGATAGACCGATGTGCAGCCATGGCCGATCACGGCGTAAGATAGACAAAATCGGCCATGAACAGAGAACAGCACGGCCCATCCATTTATGCATTAAATGCCAGGCGAACGAAGCGTGGTACAAACGATACGAAATCGGCCGATGCTATAACATGCGATCGGTGACTAGCAGCCGATTTCGTCGGTAAACGATCAAATCATTAAGACTTTGCAGGGATGTATTATTGAGTAAAATGTAAACAGAGCAATTATTAATAGGATGTAATTAGTTTGATAGCAAGAGGATAGTTTAATCATCAATCGAGATCCGTGAATCGGCCGATCGGGTATGCGGCCGATTCTGCCATCGATTATATCGATGAATTATTTAGATCTATCCAAATGTATAATGATGGTCAATAAGATCATACTAATAACTCGGGTTCAAAAGCAGCTTTAACGGATTTGGCATTAATTAAACATAAAACAGCTTAATGAACGTGATAAGCAATCGGCTAAACACTCCGAAAGAACGAGTAAGACAAATACAACCACACGAGATCCCAAATCGACCGGTCGCTCCAACGGGACAAGTCAAGCGATGGCACGCGGCTGGACCAGGTCTAACGGCCGTGCACGCCCGGCCGATTCAGGACAAGCACAATCATAAACGTCTTATGTGACACCCCTACCTCGCGAAGCGAGAGGGATTGTCGAACGAGGATCGTATCGGGAGACATTCGACGAAGCGAACGTTCATTGCACATACATCGGGAATACATTCAGCGTTTTATTACACGAGAGAACACTACTTGAGTAGCAAGTTTCATACATGACCTCTTAATTATTACAAGCCATTGTTCCAATTTCGAATTTACAATACATAAGTGAAGTGTAATTTTACATTATTTTATAATGTCTTTGCGGAAGCGTAAACATCTCGACGGTACATATATATATATATAGCTTAACTTAGGAGAACCACACCAGCCCATACGGCATGGCCTCACTCTTGGTTCGGTGAAGCGGGGACCCACTCCACGGTCCACTCCTGAGGTTCCTCGCTTTGACACACATACTTCCCGCAGCAATCACAAAAGTCGGGCTGCGGGAATCCTGAAAACAGTTGCAACACAAACCCCGAGTATCTAATATACTCCGCAAGGCTTACCCGTCAAAATGGTTCTAATAACCGACCCTAACATGCAGGGGGCTTGACCTGGCTGGCGGAAGCTTGCAAAACAGCACTTAAAGTAACTGTCTAACTCATATTTTAGCCAAGTTAAGAGGGTTGGAACATGAATATAAATTTAGTGAGCATTTCTAACAAAACATGGTTGCAATACATGAAGTAATTCTTCAAAAATCAGCAAGTTTAATCATCATATTCACTTGTTACTACGATGCGATCTGCTCGAGACAAGTGGTACTCATCACCGCGAGGGACGGCGATATATATCGATTTACACCCTGCAGGGGAAACCCAAATGCACGACATACGCATCATTTAAGAACACGTATGGCCACCTTTCACAAGATCACCATAGATATGAGCCGGGTCCACCCTCCGAGTGTGCATTCCACATGCAACCACGGTAGCGTCGGGTCCAAGGGTAATAACACACCCTCCATCTACTCACAAACCCGTGCATCCACCGTGACCAACACTTTGCACAAAGGGTGGAGCGACCGTCCAACACTACGACTCTCAAGTTACATCGGTTTACCAACTCCCATACGAAGGTATGCATTTGGTACACAACTCAATACTTGCTCGCGGAGTCACACGGTCCTCAACCGACACGCACGGGGCTATGGCGAACATAGGCGAACCTTGCCACCGCATCCTACACATGCATTTCCCCGTACGGTCTCAATTTCATCAACATCATGTGAGAGGTAACACCATTTAATCCCTAGACCGGGTGATCTCCAAATCACTCGGTGTTGCTACCGATGACTCCTTACTACGCATAGCATTTCTAACGAAAAAGGATTTTACCTATCCAATGAGACCATAGGCATAAGGGATAGTAATGCAACTATGGTTACGATCAACTCCTGAACTTAAATGCACAATACATGACATCATCACATGTGAAGTAAAGCAAAACTTTTAAAAGCGTGGGTTATGCACCGGGGCTTGCCTTGATGCGGCTCGTAGTCGGCACTCTCGAATTCGCTCACTTCAAGTTGGTGCCCTCCTTGGTCTTCGGTTCCGGTCGGGGTTCCTATATGAGTGCATATGAAGTGCATGAGCATTGGATGAGTTCATATTTATATAGTTCATGGAACTTTCTCAATAACATAGTGTAACGAAACGTTTGCATAAATTAAACATGCTCTTGAGTGGTGATGATATGGTCATGATGGTGGTAAGTGTGGTTCGTTTCATGGGGACAACCTTCTAATTAGGTAAACTTTCCATCATTTAGTATAAATGTTCCTGCTGGTTTTGAGATCAAGAAAATAGGGTATAATTCCTTATTACTTCGTATGCAAGAGGTTGATGCCCATTTCCTGGGATGAAGTTTGATCACGTCGTTATATCTCGTGCACCATGAGTGCTCATCATTTCATGTGGTTTTGTTACGATTAAACCTACACCATACGACCGTTCTTGCCCAAAAAGACAATCGTGATTATGATCTGTTTATTTGTGCCATGTAAGTGTGAAAAATTAGCTAACCATAACAGCAAGTAAAAGGCAAATTGAGTTTAGATCCTGCTTAGCCATTTTTATCTCACTAAGTCAGGGTTTGACAGGCTGCTCGTGTAGCCATCTTAAGGTGTTCAAAACATAATATTTTGTTATAGAACTTAGGTGATTCATGTTGGTTAATGTAAGGTACACAACTCAAGGTTTACAACGAGCCAAAAATCGTTTCATTTGGATCTGTATTCAAAAAGTTATTGAATTTCAAAAACAGCAAGTTGTCACGCAGGCATAACGGTTTAGCATCTTAGAGCGCTTAAATCTTCATTTTTCTACACATGAAGCACTGGGATTATGTTACCACGTTAAAGTACAAGTTACCTACTTTCCAAAGAGTCCTTGCTCATGCAGTTTGGATCTGGGGTCCAGAAGTTACATTATTTTTAAAACGCAATCTTGTTACGCAGTTTGGTCGTGATAGCATTTTCATCTTACTCAAACATTAATTTTTACTATGTAACCTTAGGTGTTCATGTACATCATGTTAAAGTAGAGGTTACAAGCTTTCAAATGCGCTTTGAATCGTTCAAATCCGTGGCGTATAACTCGAGTTATGATTTTTCTAAAACACTTAACCGTTACGAATTTTTGGCACGATTCAAAATATTTCTAAGTGTCGCGCGCGGGGGCTCGCCGGAGCGGCGGCGACGCTCACCGGCGGCGCGTTAGAGCTCGCCGCAGGGGCCGGGCTTGGCCGCCTGCGCACGGATTTTAACGGCGCACCGTTTGGTGGGGGTGGCGAGGCGAGTGGGTGGACGGAGCTTCGCTCGCGTCGAGCCATGGCGGGTGCGGCGGCTCCGGCGTTGGAGCTCGTGCTCGCCGGGGCAAGAGGAAGGGAGTGGTTGGGTCGTGGAGCTGCACCTTCGCACGTAGACGAACGGCGCGGGGTCGGTGCAGGCTGAGGTGGTCCGGAGTGAGCCGGCGTCGACGGGGTGGCCGTGCGTGGTGACCGGCGGCGGAGAAGAAGGGAATGCCTTCACCGTCCGGGCTCGGCTTGACCTGGGGAGGGACGTGAGGTTCGGATAGGCCTTTGAGCATCTTCCGGAGGTGGAGAGGGAGCATGAGCTCACCCGAGGGGGACGAGTCGAGCTCGCCGGCGCGGGAGCGGACGGACGGGGCTCGTCGGCTCTTCGGGGAATTGTGGCGCTCGAGAGGGCGAAGGGAGGCCGAGGAGCTGGTGGGGAGATGCGCAAGGAGCTGGCAAAGCAATTTCACGCAAATGAGGGCGTGGCAACGCGGAGAGGCAGCGCACGGGGGATGAACCGGACGGCGGCCATGGCGGAAGGTGGTCTCCACCATCGACGGCCGTGCGAGCACGCTCGGGGCGAAGCTAACCGGCGATGGACGACGCGTGGGGACTGCACAGAGCGGCGAGGACGGGCGGCGCCTAACCGGCATGGGCACCGGCGGCGAACGCCGCCGACGGTGGCCCCGGCCATCTGTGCCGATTTCTGTTCAAAGGTTATTCTTCCTATTTACAGTTTTGCCACTGCTGTCCCTCTCTGTAAATTGCTCATAGACTTTGATCCTTTTGACATTTTTGCAAACCAAAATTTCTGTGGGTCCTGTGGATTATGTGGAACAACTTTCCTTAAAGGCCAAAGTTCAAATTCGGAATGTAAAAATTTATAAAAATTGTTGAACAGGTGCTGTTTCTGCTTAGAGTTGGATTTTTCTAGGGATTTGTGCTGACCCAAAAATTCCGGAAAAATGTTCTAAATTCATGTCTTGATGTGTTCTACCAGATTGTGCAAAAATATGGGGTTACTACTTTGGAGAAAATTTGAGATCTCAAAAGCTAGGGTTTTGAGACGATAAAAACCCTAATAGGCCTTAATCTTATTATTTCATGTGACTAGCCGAGATGATCTTTGTTTTGCACATGCAATTCTCCTGTTAGCACAGTAACATGGTGAATTTGTGACACGGGGTGTCACAGCCCTCCCCCTTAAAGAAATCTCGTCCCGAGATTAGGATTGATAAAAGAGTGGTCGAAGGGAGGTGCGTCGTTACCTCGATTGTGAAGTCATGAACTCGGGAAATGGTTATCCAGGAATTCCTCCTGTTCCCAAGTGGCTTCATCCTCAGTGTGATTACTCCATTGCACTTTATAGAATGTGATAGTGCGGTTGCGAGTAACACGATCCTTTTATCGAGGATCCGGACGGGAGTTTACGGATAAGATAGATCATCTTGCAATTGCTCGGTGTCGGAGATGACCACATCGATGGGTGGTTTTAGACACTTCTTGAGTTGCGACACATGGAACACGTTGTGCACACGTTCCAAGTTGGTCGGCAATTGCAACCGGTATGCCACGGGGCTAAACTTCTCCACAATTGGAAATGGTCCAATATAGCGGGGAGCAAGTTTTCCTTTTATACCAAAACGTGACACACCTTTATTTGGAGAGACACGAAGATAAACATGATCGTTTACCTCGAATTCCAGTGGACGTCTCCTTTTGTTTGCATAACTTATTTGGCGGGATTGAGCAGCCTTCATGTTAGCTTGTATTTCTCTCACCTTTTCCTCGGCCTGCTCAACAATATCTGGACCAAATATTATCCTTTCGCCCGACTCGGACCAGTTTAACGGCGTACGGCAAGAATGTCCGTATAACGCCTCAAAAGGGGTGACTCCAGAGCTTTCTTGATAGCTGTTGTTATAGGAAAATTCAATGAATGGCAACTGGTCATCCCAATTTCCGTTTTGCGTCAAGGCGCAAGCTCTCAACATATCCTCCAAATATTGAATTAACCTTTCCGATTGTCCATCGGTTTGAGGATGATATGCGAGCTCCGGATAAGGGTAGTACCAAGACTAGCATGCAATTGTTCCCAAAATCGAGAAACAAATTGCGGACCACGATCTGAAATGATGGTCTTCGGCACACCATGTAAACATAGCACACGGGTAATATACAATTCAGCATACTTCTTAGCACTCGTAGGTGGTGTGTACCGGAATAAAGTGTGCTGATTTCGTCGATCTATCGACGATTACCCATATGGAATCATGTTTCTTGGAGGTGGGGGGTAATCCAACAACGAAATCCATGGCTATGTCTTCCCATTTCCAAGCGGGAATTTTCAATGGGTGCAATAGTCCGGCTTTCTTTAGATGATCAGCCTTGACTCGTTGGCAAGTGTCGCACTCGGCAACGTAACGAGCCACTTCTCGCTTCATGCGAGTCCACCAAAATTTTTCTCTCAACCCACGGTACATTTTGTTACTACCGGGGTGTATGGAGTATTTAGAGAGATGGGCTTCGTCAAGAATTTTCTTCCGTAGTTCCAGGTTCTTAGGAACAACGAGACGGTTATTGAACCATAGAACTCCCTCCTCATCTTGACGGAAACACTTAGCCTTTTCGGTACCCAACTTTTGTCGGATGTGTTCCATACCTTCATCCGTTTTACGGGCATCAATGATTTCTTCTCGGAGAGTAGGAACAAGAGCCAAATTATGTAATGCACCATAGGGAATGATATGAAGACAAGGATTACTCTCATTTTCAGATTTGCTGCAGCTTTCCATAGAGCAAATTTCGACTTGGTTGCACTTGGTGTTTGCGGCTTAATGCATCGGCAACCACATTAGCCTTTCCGGGGTGGTAATGAATTTCCAATTCATAATCTTTTATCAATTCTAGCCATCTTCGTTGTCTCATATTTAATTCTTGCTGCGTGAAAATATATTTGAGGCTTTTATGATCGGTATAGAGATGTACCAGATTTCCTAGGAGATAATGTCTCCAAGTTTTGAGAGCAAGAACGACCGATGCCAATTCAAGATCATGAGTGGGATAGTGCTTCTCATGTTTGCGGAGTTGACGGGAGGCATAGGCAATGACTCGGCCTTCTTGCATGAGAACACAACCCAATCCTATGCAGGACGCATCACAATATACGTCAAACGGCTTGTTGATGTCGGGTTGAGCTAGAACGGGAGCGGTGGTTAAATGCTTCTTCAAGGATCGGAAAGCATTTTCGCACTCCGGGCTCCACTTGAAGGTAGAGTCCTTCTCCAACAATTTTGTCATTGGCTTGGAGATGATAGAAAAATTTGGAATGAATTTTCGATAATATCCCGCAAGTTCGAGAAAACTACGGATGTGCTTGACGGTTTTAGGAGTCTTCCAATTTAGCACGTCGGCAACTTTACTTGGATCGACGGAAATTCCTTCAGCTGAAATGATATGACCCAAAAATGGAACTTGATCCAACCAAAATTCACACTTGCTGAATTTGGCATAAAGTTGATGATCTCGTAGTCGTTGAAGCACAATGCGGAGGTGTTCGAGCATGTTCTTCCTCCGACTTGGAATAAATGAGGATATCATCAATGAATACCACCACGAACTTGTCCAGCTCCGGCATAAATACCGAGTTCATGAGGTACATGAAATGAGCCGGTGCATTAGTCGATCCAAAAGACATTACGAGATATTCAAAAAGTCCATATCTCGTGGAGAAAGCGGTTTTAGGAATGTCCTCCGGTCGAATTTTAATTTGGTGATAGCCGGAGCGAAGATCGATTTTTGAGAATACTTTTGCACCGACTAATTGATCAAATAGCATATCAATGCGTGGAAGGGGGTATTTATTTTTGATGGTCACCGCATTGAGAGGTCGATAATCAACACATAACCTTAGTGATTTATCTTTCTTTTTCACAAAAGGGCGGGGCAGCCCCAAGGCGAAGCACTTGGGCGTATGTACCCCTTGTCTAGAAGTTCGTTGAGTTGCTCCTTAAGTTCGGCTAATTCGTTTGGAGCCATTTTATACGGTCTTCTAGATATCGGTGCGGTTCCGGGCTGAAGTTCAATTTTAAATTCTACTTCCCGATCAGGTGGCATTCCTGGCAAATCATCCGGGAACACATCGGGAAACTCGCATACTACCGGTATGTCTTCTGGTTTCCTTCCTTCTAGGTGCTGAATTTGGTTTCTAGAAAATTTTGGGTATGGCAATGATAGGATAGCCGGGCCGTACAGATGTGAATCTAAATATACTTCCCGGGTATCTATGTGTAAGACAGCTCTATGTCGTTTCATCCATTTCATTCCTAATATCACATCTATGCCTTGCCCATCTAGAATGATTAGTGTTGAGAGGTATGTATTTCCGGCAAGTTCCAGGGGAACGTTTCTTGTCTCACGATTTGTGTGAATGAGGCCACCGGGAGATGTGATAGTGTATGGAGTTTGCAAAATGGTGGACGATAGATGCAACCTATCCACACATGCTTGACTAATAAAATCATGCGTGGCGCCGGAATCGAAAAGAATGAAGGCGGGATGTTCTGAAATGGAAAACATACCCGAGAGGACCGGTTCTCCGGCTTGCACATCTTCGACCGTAGTAAAATTTACACGGCCGGTCTTGGTGGGGGTTTTGTTGTGATTGTTGTTGCTGTTGTTGTTGGCGCGGTTATTATTGTTGCCATTATTGCCGCGGTGGTGCTGATGCTGATTATTCCCACCGTTGTTGCCATTGTTGCGGCGAGGATGTGGGCATTCTCCGATGAAGTGACCAATGCCGCCGCAGTTGAAGCATGGCTGCTGCGGGGATGGTCCGGCACCTTGGTTGTGCTGCGACGGGGTGTGTTGGTGACCACGGTGCTGATAGGAGTGGTGGGGTGCACGATAAGGTTGCTGGAAGGTAGTGCGTTGCCCACCCATTGGAGGCACTAGGACACGGAATTTCTGACCGGTGGGGCTAGTCACTGCAAGCTTGAACTTGTGAGGTGGCGCACCGGATGAACTTCCCGCGGTGCGCTTCCTTTTCTTGTCATCCTGGTTGACGCGAATGGCGTCCTCTTGCACAATGGCGGCACTCACCAATTCATTGAATGTGCCATTCAAGAGAGCAAGGCGGTCTTGTAGTTTCGGATTTAGACCCTTCCGAAAGCACTCACGCTTCTTAGCATCCGTGTCAGCGTGGTAGGAAGCATACTGGGCAAGGTAGTTGAATTTCCGAGCGTACTCTTGCACAGTGCTGGAGCCTTGCTTCAGGTCAACAAATTCCTGAAGCTTCCTTCTCATGACACCGTCGAGGAATGTGGTGTGCACGGAAGGCTGCCGAGAATTCCGGCCAGAGCACCTGGTGATCCGCGGGGAGTGCAGCGGTGTAGTTTGCCCACCACGCACTAGCCGACCCACGGAGCTGCTGTGCTGCAAAGAGAGTCTTCTGGTGCTCGGTGCAATTCGGAAGAGCAAACTTGGACTCCACGATACGCAGAAAATTATCTGCTTCCAGGGGGTCCTTTGCTTCGAGAAAGACGGCGGCTGAGTCGCCCAGAAATCCCCATAAGAGGTGGGACGGGGCTGCGGTGGAGGAGCTGCTGCCTGGGCATTGTTGTTCTGGCTTGCCAGGAACAGCCGAAACCTGATTATGAACAAGTTGCTCCACAACAGTCAACGGTGGTGGAGGAGGTGGCTGCGACGAGGCGCCCTCCCCTGAAGGATCCACCGTGCGACGAGTGTTCACCATCTGCCACACAATTTTAATTACACCATTAGTCTCAGCGTTTCGGAGCCATAGACAATGATAGTAATTAAGGGACATGATATGAACATGAATTTCAAAATGCAACCCATAGGAGGAAAATTTCATCGGGTGCTGAAATTGATGCAGTAACAGATTCGGTATGGAATTTTCAGATTGCCTACTCTAGGAGAGAAATTTTCATGATTTGAAATTGATGAAACCAAAGATTTTGCTCACAATTTCAGACCATTCGCACTTAGGAATTTTCCTCACGGTTCTGAATTTTAACGGAGCGAGACGCATATCCCTTAAACATAAGTTTAGTGGTTCATATATATTCCCAGGTGCAACCCATTTGTACACAAAAGCGCGCGATATTAACACTTCTTAGCGCGGGGTTATACGTCCAGGATTTTTTTTCCGGCCTAGCTAGTCATCCCTACCTCCTATGCTGTCAGCCTACCCAAAACACAGCAACCACTACGTCCTTACGTACGTACAAGCCACTAGTTCTTGTTCTTTAGTACACTACCATTAATTTTACAAGTTTCTTCCTTAACACTTAGCTAGTAGTCTAAGCATCGCTGTCGGTGTCTTCCGGGTTGTTCACATCGGAAGCATCGCTAGCAGCGTCGTCACCATTGTCCTCCGGTGGTGGTGGCTGTAACAGGTTCCAGTGAGCTGCCAGCAACACCTGGTGGTGCTGCTGTAACGCGACCAACTGGTGCTGGAGATTCCCTATCTCCGTGAACAGCTGGTCCATGTTGGTCTGTGCGGTCTGAAGCTGTCCATGCAGGAATTGCATGGTGGCCTGCTGGGAGTGAATGGTCTCATCCTTCTGAGCATTCGAGGTCTTAGCTGCATTTAGCTCATTTAGCGCCTCAATCCGTTCCTCATCACAGAACGTAGCCATCTGCTCATGTTCTGCCTTTTCCTGTTCAGCTCTTTCTTTCGCCCTATCTGCGACGACACGTAGGTTGTCGCTGAAGATCAGATCATCCTGCACTTCCTTGATACGTGCAGTCAGGGCAGCATTTTCCTGCTCCAGCTCGGTGATACGGGCGGTCAGCTGCTTGTTCTCTTCTTTCGCTGAGTAGTAGTCGTCCGTGACATCGGTGAGACGATCAGTGAGGTCTTCCACCTGAGATCTCAGCCGATTCCTTTCAGTCATGAGTTGTCTTGCATCCATCTATAGATCATGGTTAGGAACATATTTTAAGCAGCATTATTATCAATAATTTTAGGAAATAAAAGCTCAATTGACATGCTGAAAAGAAAACAGAAAGAAACTGCCATCCTTTACACGTGACCGGTTCTGAACCCGCTCTGTTTTTCCCCATTTTCGTCTCTGTTTGTACAGTAAAATTTACCAAGATTTATAACTAGACGCTAGAGTATTTCCTAAGCTTTCCAACGCATCCTAGAACACGGAAAAATCTTAAGCGGATCAAAAGATATGGCGATTTCCGGCTCGACGGATTTTCTGCCAGGTTTTCTGGAATACCGGGAACTAAAAACTGGCTCTCTGTTTTCGCTTATTTGACCGGCTTAACTAATTTTCTTTGCTGACCTGATATTAGATGAAATGTGGGGCATAACACAAGCTTTCCAGATTGGGGTAGATCATTTTATTTGGATATGTACTTCCAAAGTTATAGCGATTTTCGTGAGGCAACCGAATCTGCCAATCCGGCGATTCGGCGAAATCTGGCAACCTTTTGCCAGGTTTTCGGGTAAGTCGTTTTTAGTAGGATTCCACTCTACTTTTACTTGGATCATCATGCCAGGGTGATGGTACGTGTTACGAGCTTTCCGGATTGTATTTAATCGCTTCGTTTGAGTGAACGATTTAAAAGTTGTGACCGTTTTTGTGAAAACAATAATCGGTTAGGGTTTAGTTCTCGATCGGGTGGGATTTTCTGCCCGATTTTTGGATAACATTCACGACTTGTGTTGAGATTTTTTTGTGAGTTGTTCGAGACCGTGTCTTCGCATTCCTGATCGATTATCTCATGCAATTTGTGATGCATAACATGAATGATGACATGAAATGCCGTTAATCCTACGTCCTTTCCAAAATAAAATACGTGATCGGTCTATATATAGCCGACCACTCGCTTTTGTGGCAACGCACACACGATCTCATCACGGAAACTATACGATCTAAATTTCGTGGTTAGCGTACCTGCAAGAGACCATTCCAGAAACATTACATCAAATTCAAAAGAAACTATGAAAACAAGTGTTCCAAAATCTCATCATCTTCCTCATCATCATCATTTTCTCCTAGTAACGGTTCATAGAAAGAACCGCCCCGTGGATTGCCACGAGCCAACATTGTCCCGTATTCTTACTTCCGCGGGCACGGAGCGCTAATTTAAATTGCAAACATACCTGGGCTGGGCCGTAGTTGCAAAAATTTAAACAAGCATAACCCAGGGTTAGTTTGCCACTTCTATTTCTACTGTAGACCTTACTTGGGCTTTCTATGTCGTTCCTCACCGTATAAATGTGTTGGGGATTTTTAGTATGACCCGTAGTGTACGGCATATCCCGACACGGCTCGATACCAGCTGTGACACCCCTACCTCGCGAAGCGAGAGGGATTGTCGAACAGGATCGTATCGGGAGACATTCGACGAAGCGAACGTTCATTGCACATACATCGGGAATACATTCAGCGTTTTATTACACAGAGAACACTACTTGAGTAGCAAGTTTCATACATGACCTCTTAATTATTACAAGCCATTGTTCCAATTTCGAATTTACAATACATAAGTGAAGTGTAATTTTACATTATTTTATAATGTCTTTGCGGAAGCGTAAACATCTCGACGGTACATATATATATATATAGCTTAACTTAGGAGAACCACACCAGCCCATACGGCATGGCCTCACTCTTGGTTCGGTGAAGCGGGGACCCACTCCACGGTCCACTCCCGAGGTTCCTCGCTTTGACACACATACTTCCCGCAGCAATCACAAAAGTCGGGCTGCGGGAATCCTGAAAACAGTTGCAACACAAACCCTGAGTATCTAATATACTCCGCAAGGCTTACCCGTCAAAATGGTTCTAATAACCGACCCTAACATGCAGGGGGCTTGACCTGGCTGGCGGAAGCTTGCAAAACAGCACTTAAAGTAACTGTCTAACTCATATTTTAGCCAAGTTAAGAGGGTTGGAACATGAATATAAATTTAGTGAGCATTTCTAACAAAACATGGTTGCAATACATGAAGTAATTCTTCAAAAATCAGCAAGTTTAATCATCATATTCACTTGTTACTACGATGCGATCTGCTCGAGACAAGTGGTACTCATCACCGCGAGGGACGGCGATATATATCGATTTACACCCTGCAGGGGAAACCCAAATGCGCGACATACGCATCATTTAAGAACACGTATGGCCACCTTTCACAAGATCACCATAGATATGAGCCGGGTCCACCCTCCGAGTGTGCATTCCACATGCAACCACAGTAGCGTCGGGTCCAAGGGTAATAACACACCCTCCATCTACTCACAAACCCGTGCATCCACCGTGACCAACACTTTGCACAAAGGGTGGAGCGACCGTCCAACACTACGACTCTCAAGTTACATCGGTTTACCAACTCCCATACGAAGGTATGCATTTGGTACACAACTCAATACTTGCTCGCGGAGTCACACGGTCCTCAACCGACACGCACGGGGCTATGGCGAACATAGGCGAACCTTGCCACCGCATCCTACACATGCATTTCCCCGTACGGTCTCAATTTCATCAACATCATGTGAGAGGTAACACCATTTAATCCCTAGACCGGGTGATCTCCAAATCACTCGGTGTTGCTACCGATGACTCCTTACTACGCATAGCATTTCTAACGAAAAAGGATTTTACCTATCCAATGAGACCATAGGCATAAGGGATAGTAATGCAACTATGGTTACGATCAACTCCTGAACTTAAATGCACAATACATGACATCATCACATGTGAAGTAAAGCAAAACTTTTAAAAGCGTGGGTTATGCACCGGGGCTTGCCTTGATGCGGCTCGTAGTCAGCACTCTCGAATTCGCTCACTTCAAGTTGGTGCCCTCCTTGGTCTTCGGTTCCGGTCGGGGTTCCTATATGAGTGCATATGAAGTGCATGAGCATTGGATGAGTTCATATTTATATAGTTCATGGAACTTTCTCAATAACATAGTGTAACGAAACGTTTGCATAAATTAAACATGCTCTTGAGTGGTGATGATATGGTCATGATGGTGGTAAGTGTGGTTCGTTTCATGGGGACAACCTTCTAATTAGGTAAACTTTCCATCATTTAGTATAAATGTTCCTGCTGGTTTTGAGATCAAGAAAATAGGGTATAATTCCTTATTACTTCGTATGCAAGAGGTTGATGCCCATTTCCTGGGATGAAGTTTGATCACGTCGTTATATCTCGTGCACCATGAGTGCTCATCATTTCATGTGGTTTTGTTACGATTAAACCTACACCATACGACCGTTCTTGCCCAAAAAGACAATCGTGATTATGATCTGTTTATTTGTGCCATGTAAGTGTGAAAAATTAGCTAACCATAACAGCAAGTAAAAGGCAAATTGAGTTTAGATCCTGCTTAGCCATTTTTATCTCACTAAGTCAGGGTTTGACAGGCTGCTCGTGTAGCCATCTTAAGGTGTTCAAAACATAATATTTTGTTATAGAACTTAGGTGATTCATGTTGGTTAATGTAAGGTACACAACTCAAGGTTTACAACGAGCCAAAAATCGTTTCATTTGGATCTGTATTCAAAAAGTTATTGAATTTCAAAAACAGCAAGTTGTCACGCAGGCATAACGGTTTAGCATCTTAGAGCGCTTAAATCTTCATTTTTCTACACATGAAGCACTGGGATTATGTTACCACGTTAAAGTACAAGTTACCTACTTTCCAAAGAGTCCTTGCTCATGCAGTTTGGATCTGGGGTCCAGAAGTTACATTATTTTTAAAACGCAATCTTGTTACGCAGTTTGGTCGTGATAGCATTTTCATCTTACTCAAACATTAATTTTTACTATGTAACCTTAGGTGTTCATGTACATCATGTTAAAGTAGAGGTTACAAGCTTTCAAATGCGCTTTGAATCGTTCAAATCCGTGGCGTATAACTCGAGTTATGATTTTTCTAAAACACTTAACCGTTACGAATTTTTGGCACGATTCAAAATATTTCTAAGTGTCGCGCGCGGGGGCTCGCCGGAGCGGCGGCGACGCTCACCGGCGGCGCGTTAGAGCTCGCCGCAGGGGCCGGGCTTGGCCGCCTGCGCACGGATTTTAACGGCGCACCGTTTGGTGGGGGTGGCGAGGCGAGTGGGTGGACGGAGCTTCGCTCGCGTCGAGCCATGGCGGGTGCGGCGGCTCCGGCGTTGGAGCTCGTGCTCGCCAGGGCAAGAGGAAGGGAGTGGTTGGGTCGTGGAGCTGCACCTTCGCACGTAGACGAACGGCGCGGGGTCGGTGCAGGCTGAGGTGGTCCGGAGTGAGCCGGCGTCGACGGGGTGGCCGTGCGTGGTGACCGGCGGCGGAGAAGAAGGGAATGCCTTCACCGTCCGGGCTCGGCTTGACCCGGGGAGGGACGTGAGGTTCGAGATAGGCCTTTGAGCATCTTCCGGAGGTGGAGAGGGAGCATGAGCTCACCCGAGGGGGACGAATTCGAGCTCGCCGGCGCGGGAGCGGACGGACGGGGCTCGTCGGCTCTTCGGGGAATTGTGGCGCTCGGAGGGCGAAGGGAGGCCGGGAGCCGGTGGGGAGATGCGCAAGGAGCCGGCAAAGCAATTTCACGCAAATGAGGGCGTGGCAACGCGGAGAGGCAGCGCACGGGGGGATGAACCGGACGGCGGCCATGGCGGAAGGTGGTCTCCACCATCGACGGCCGTGCGAGCACGCTCGGGCGAAGCTAACCGGCGATGGACGACGCGTGGGGACTGCACGAGAGCGGCGAGGACGGGCGGCGCCTAACCGGCATGGGCACCGGCGGCGAACGCCGCTGACGGTGGCCCCGGCCATCGTGCCGATTTCCGTTCAAAGGTTATTCTTCCTATTTACAGTTTTGCCACTGCTGTCCCTCTCTGTAAATTGCTCATAGACTTTGATCCTTTTGACATTTTTGCAAACCAAAATTTCTGTGGGTCCTGTGGATTATGTGGAACAACTTTCCTTAAAGGCCAAAGTTCAAATTCGGAATGTAAAAATTTATAAAAATTATTGAACAGGTGCTGTTTCTGCTTAGAGTTGGATTTTTCTAGGGATTTGTGCTGACCCAAAAATTCCGGAAAAATGTTCTAAATTCATGTCTTGATGTGTTCTACCAGATTGTGCAAAAATATGGGGTTACTACTTTGGAGAAAATTTGAGATCTCAAAAGCTAGGGTTTTGAGACGATAAAAACCCTAATAGGCCTTAATCTTATTATTTCATGTGACTAGCCGGATGATCTTTGTTTTGCACATGCAATTCTCCTGTTAGCACAGTAACATGGTGAATTTGTGACACGGGGTGTCACATCTTAACTATGAAAGTAAGTCTACACCCTAGCCAATCGGCTGCATGCGCCTAGGACAAGTCAACTATCGCAAAGGCAAACACAGGACACGTCAACCGAATCTACACGATCGAATCGGCCAAGATGTAGAAGAATTCTCATAGCGGCTATCGTGACTCGAACGACCAAATCCGAGCCAATCGGCGTTGTGAGCAAAGGCTGGAACGGGGAGGCGGGACAAGTCAAACTACCTCCACCACGAGCCCGGACCGGGTCAACTTGACTCATCCCGGCCGATACTCACTACGCCGATCGAAAACAGATCTAGTCGCCGGATAACTAGCAATTAAGCCATCTAATTACGAACAATGCGCCGAGAATTAGACAACATAATTACCTTGTCAAGCCAACTTATGGTCGACCGGAGCCCCGAAGATCCCCGCGCGAAAATAGTAGACTTGACGAGAAAATTAGGGTTTGGCGATGCGCCGAAAGTTGTATTGGATGTGAATCGAGTTTACAGGTTACATCCGAGTACAAATTTATACTCGGCACCAAGAATCCTACTCGGACCCTCTTCGGGCCGATTTCCTAACCGACTAGGATCCTTTTTCCAAAATTAAACTATTATTTCTAATTTTACAACGTGGGCCAGGCCCATCAATGTTATGCTCTTCTCGTTGGCGTCCGCGCACGATTCCCGGGAAGGACGCACCCCTTTTACTCGCCCAAGCGGCCGTCGGTCTTCCGCCCACCGGTCTTCTTTTGACCCATAGTCGCCGACAACGGGTCCCTCGGTCAAAAACCGGCGTCAACAATTAACAAACATACACGATTTGCAAGGTTACATAATTAAGTCTTGATTACAACATAGAGTTCGAATAAAAGATACACTAGGTTCGAAATTATGTCTTACATAGCCATGATCTTTGTTCGAAATTAAAGTGCGGAAGCGAAATACATAACTCGACGATACATAGATAACTTAAATGAACCATGCCGGCCTAGGCCACGGCTCACTCATCATAGGTCGGAGAACTAGGGACCCATTCAATGGTCCACTCTTTGGGCTCTTCTCCATCCCAAACCACCTTACCACAACAATCACAAAAACCGGCTTGCGGGAAACCTGTAATCAACATGTAGTGGCAAAGCCTGAGTATCTAACATACTCCGCAAGTCTTACCCGTCAAATTGGCCATCTAAGACCGACTCCTAGATGCATGGGGCTTGACCGGTTTAACTTGGCATTTTGTATAAATAGCACCTATGCTAATTAGGTTGGCAGTTTTTATTACTTAGCCAAGTTAATAGGGTTATTGCATAAAAGAAACTTTAGTGAGCATACTAGCAAGGCAATAGTTTGCAATACAATTTAATATCAATATAAAACAGCAAGCTATTCAATTCAACGTCGTCACCTAGAGGATGAAATGCAATGCATAAGTAACATGCATACAAGGGTGATGAACATGGTAATGCATGTGTGCTGTTTTGTAAAGGTACATATGAACACATTAATCAAAAGTTGGTTCGCTCAAACTCTAGCAATCATAACATGCCTCGTGTTTTCTTTTACGAGACCCAAATTACATGAACAAGCATAACCATACTCATATAACGAGTAATGACTTGATGCATAGACATGAGTGCTGTGGTTAGTGTAGGTTTAGTACTAGCATTTTTAGCAAGTTTCTATAATACAAAACGAAGAAATCTAGGCTTATGTGTTTTAACATCACATGCGATAACGATTTCCTTTTAAGATAGAAATTCGATTTCAAAATTCATACATACGTGAAATACATGAAACCTTTTGACTAAACCTGCCATGAGGTGCTAAAGGACATAATGAACAGTAGACATTACATAAACATGCATGAACATAAATTTTAGTGACATAAAACCATTTATGCACGTGCTGAAAATAACCCCTTTGAAATTTAGATCTAGGGTTTGCGAAAATCATTACTTAACATGCTCAAAAATTAACATGGGATTTTCTAAATGTGTACAGTACCAAAAGGAAATTAATTGCCAAGTTTCATGCAAAAATAATTTATACAGAATTAATTAAAAATTAAATACAGAGAATGCAAGAAATGCAATAACTTGAAAAATATGAAATGAAATGCAGATCTTCCAGTGCCAAAAATTCATGTGTGTCAGGGTGAAGACTTTGGCCAAGTGGCTTTTAATTTGGATTTATATTTTTAAAGTTATGGCTTAGTTAAGTTTTCAGGGGTTGACTTTTGTCATTTTTATAAAAATGTGAAAATGACCAGATCTGAGGAGTTCATGTTACTTTTATGAAAGTACAGGTCTTCTAGTTTCCAAAACATTTTAGTTTGTAATTTTTGGATGATTCAAACGCTAGATATGAATTTTTCAAACTCAAACAAAGTTCGGGTATATTTACGATAATGCCACCGGCTCATTTTTAAAAACAGAGCGGTGCGCGTGCGACGGGGAACACGACGATGGGGTCCACGGGGGCCCGCGGTGGCCGGAGGCGGCTGGCGACGGGCGGCGGCGCTCGCGGAGGTGCGGCGACGGCGCGCGTCCGGCTCGAGGCGGGGAGAGGGAGAGGGTTGGCCGGGAAGCTTCACCTGCTCACGGAGGAGGGCGGCGTGGGGTCAGCCGGAGCGAGGGGCGGCCGGAGATGCGAGCTCGTCGGGGAGGTGCCGAGGCCGGCGGCGGTGGCGGTCGGTTTTCTCCGAAATGCCGGCGATTGTCCGCGAGAGGGGAGAGGAGCTGGTCGGGAGGGAGGAAGGTGAAGCTCTTGCGCGCGTTTTGGCGAAGAAGAACGGGGCGCACGACTCGCCTAGCTCGCGTGCGGCGCGGAGGCGGCCATGGCGGTCGGAGAGGCCGGCGGCGGCGATTTCTTCTCGTGTGCGAGCTGCGAGTGGGGAGGAAGCGGAGCGGCGGTGCAGCGAGGTGCGAAAGGTGTTGGGCGAGCGCTTTGTGGCGAAGGAGGGGCGAGGAGGCCCGGCGTCCGTGCTAATTATCGGAGAGAGACGGTGGCCGGGGGTAGCGAGGCGGGCGGGGGCGCGGCTTCAATTCACGGTGCTCCCTGTTGGCCGGCGGGTACGCCGGTGGTTGGGGAGCTGGCCGAGGGCGCTGCGGATGGGACGGGTCCGGGCGCGTGCCCGTGGCAGGCGCGGAGGGCGGCGGACCGGCGGGCACGGCGCCATTGCCCGTCGGTCACCGTAGCTCGAGTTCAAAATTGAGTTTGAATCTACAGTTTGGTAATTCGCCTAAAAATCATACTTCCGATGCTCCAAAAATAAAACCAAAAATATGGGGAGCTCCAGAATGATGTGCTTTAATTTTCATCTTTTAGTTTGAAGTTCTAAACTTGCTTCCAAAAATTCATACAAAATTCACAAGTTGCAGTGTTTCAGATTTGAATTTGAATTTTTGGGCTTTCAAAACTTTGTTCAAAAATTTGGTAAAAATATTGTAAATTCATCTTTTTACATGAGCAATCCAGTGGTGCAAAAATATATGGGTAGTGTTTTTATAATTTTTGCATTTTGGTTAGGGCTAGGGTTTAGGAGTAGGTTTTTCCTTTTTTCCTTTTTATTTTTCTTCTTTTTCCTTTGGGTAATTAGCATTAGTACTTCATTAGTGAGGTGATTAGGGTACTAACTACGGGATTAGCCTTAATCATGACATGGGATGTCACACATTAGGGGAGCGTCCGGGGGTTCTTGCACGTCCCCAAGTCTTTATTAGCAGCAGCCGCCACCTATGTTAGGGTTGGGTTTTGCTTAGATTCTTCTGCTTAGACAGTTTCGCCGTTCATCGGTTTGTGAGACCCCAACTTGTGAGTTTAATCATACATCTGCAAATTTGGTTGCGTTCTTTCTTGTTCTTGCTTGTGTTCTTGATTCGCAGGCAGGGATTAGCCTTCGAGCGAGGTCAACCGTGCAACGCCGGTTGATAACCATAGAGGACGTGGTGCTGCGATTGCGGGGTTCGAACGTGTTGTTCAGGAGCTGGATCGACGTGTGCCACATCTTCGCCAAATCAAGAGTTATCCGAACCTTTCGGAAGATCGGGACCCTAGTCCACATCAACAGCAACCTCCCGAGGATGAACCGATGAGTACAGGAAAATCTCGTGGAGGCTGAATATGAAGAAGAAGAGGAGGATCCTGAAGAGATAATGGACGTGGATTCAGTCATAGACTTCACGGAGATTCCACAATTAGAGGAGCCGGAATCCGAGACAGGCAGTTCCATAAGCCGGAAGTGACGTCCAGGTGTCGCGAAGAAGAGTAGAGTGCTAGCTAGTAGCAAGTGATAAAACTAGTATGTAAATTAGGCGCTAGTTAAATAACGAGCGTGATGTAACCACGCATGAGTGTATCTTAGGAATCATTGTAACGTGGATGTATGAGCACGTGTTTATGGATTTGGTGGTTGTTCTAATAAAGATGGTTGTTGCATAAGATTCATTTGGAATTCCTCATCTATGTATTCCTGTTTCTTCCATTATTATGTTGGAATGAAGATGTCTAATGTAAAAATTTTCTTGGACAGAATGGTTGGAACAAGAAGACGTGATGAACCGAGAGAGTTCTCAATGCGGGCGGAAACACCACCACCACCAACGACATTGGCACAGCCCATCGCAATCGTGCTAGATTCTCGCGCGGAGCAGCAAGAATTATTAGAGCAGTTGGTCCGCAACACTCGCTCCACGGGAACATCACCAAGGCCGGAATGCCCCGGAAGAAAGGGTGACTTTCTCGGACTTCTTACCGGTTCGCCCCCGGTCTTCTCGGATGCGGGTGAACCCTTGGAAGCTGACAACCGGCTTCGCACCATCGAGTCGAAGCTGGAATTGTTTCCATGCACGGATCATCGGAAGACACTCTTCGCTTCCCGAGCAATTGCAAGGGTTTGCTCGAGCCTGGTGGGCCAACTATAAGGCGATGTTCCCTCCAGGACATCAAGTTTCATGGGCCGAGTTCACCAAAGCCTTCGAGAGAGCACCATATCCCGGAAGGCTTAATGAATCGAAGAGGAAAGAGCTCCTATCGCTGAAGCAAGGGGACATGAATGTGCATACCTACTCCAAGGTATTTAACCGTCTTGCTCGGTATGCTCCCGAACATGTGGACACAGATGCCAAGAAGAAAAATCTGTTCAAGGAAGGACTAAGTACCAAGCTGCGATCACGCCTGGTGCTAAACAAGACAGATAGCTTCACCGATTTTGTGAGTGACGCTATCGCATTGGAAGATTCTATCCGCCTTCATCGGACGGAGAAGAACAAGAAGAGGCCGACTATCTGGACAAGGAAGTGGCGGACCGTCGAAGTATAGGCTGGTCTACACTGCACCGTCAGGTTATCAGCACACGCCTTCTCATCCAAATTACTACCGGCAGTCTCAACCACCCCGAGCAATCTCGAGCAACAGCGGTCGAATCAATATCGTCCGCCCTATCAGCAGCAAAATACTCGGAATCCCAGACCGGTGAGTCAAGTACCGCAGCAGAATGGACCGCCATGTTTCAATTGTGGCCGTCCAGGGCATTATTACTGCAGTTGTCCATATCCTTAGAAGGCACCATATGCACCTAGACCACAAGGACAACCGCAGAATCAGCCAAGAGCACCCGCCAAGAATACACCGAGTAAAGACCGGCCGTGCCAACTTTACTACGGCTGAGGAGCTACCCGAAGGAGGGCAAATCTTAGCGGGTATGTTTTCTATCGCTAATCATCCTGCTATGATTTTATTTGATTCGGGAGCTACGCATAATTTCATCAGCAAGTCATATGTTGCTAAGCATCGCATCATGCCATCCAAGTTGCTATGTGCTCATATCATTTCAACACCTGGAGGTAGAATTCTTACTAATGAAGAAGCTGCCAATATGCCATTAAGATTGGGTAGCAAGATTTATTCCACTTCGTTAATCATATTGGATGGGCAAGGACTATACCCATAGTCTATGAGTACCCGGATGTCTTCCCGGACGACTTGCCGGACTACTCGCCGGATCGAGCGGTAGAGTTTAAGATAGAGTTACAGCCTGGAACAGCACCAATATCAAGAAGGCCGTATCGGATGCCTCCGAATGAGCTGGTAGAATTGAAGGTGCAACTAAAGGAACTATTGGACAAGGTATATATACGTCCAAGTTCATTGCCATGGGGATGCCCGACCTTGTTCGTAAAGAAGAAAGACAAGACATTGAGATTATGTGTGGATTATAGACCTCTGAATTCGGTCACCATCAAGAACAAGTACCCTCTTCCGAGGATTGATATCTTGTTTGACCAATTGATGGGAGCCAAGGTTTTCTCAAAAATAGACCTTCGCTCTGTCTATCATTAGATTAAGATAAGAGTCGAAGATATACCGAAGACCGCATTCTCCACAAGATATGGACTTTATGAGTACCTGGTAATGTCTTTTGGATTGACCAATGCACCAGCACATTTCATGTATCTCATAAATTCGGTATTCATGCCTGAGCTGGACAAGTTTGTCGTGGTATTCATTGACAACATCTTGATCTACTCTAAGTCAAAAGAGGAACATGCCAATCACTTAAGGATTGTGTTGCAAAGGCTCGGGGATCATCATCTATATGCTAAGTTTAGCAAGTGTGAGTTTTGGTCGAAGGAAGTACCGTTCCTAGGTCATGTGATATCAGCCGAAGGAGTGGCCGTAGACCCGGGCAAGGTTCAAGAAGTGCTGGATTGGAAGCCACCGAAGTCCGTCTCACGAGATCGAAGTTTCTTAGGATTGGCGGGTTACTACGGAAGGTTTATTCCAAATTTCTCAAAGATCGCCAAGCCAATAACTAAATTACTCGGAAAAGGATAAGAAGTACATATGGAGCAAAGAATGTGAAGAAGCTTTTCAAACATTAAAGAAGTTGCTGAAAACAGCTCCCGTACTTGCTCAGCCGGATCCGACGAAACCTTTCGATGTATATTGTGATGCATCGGGAACAGGACTTGGATGTGTTCTAATGCAGGAAGGTCGAGTAATCGCTTATGCCTCTAGATAACTTAGGCGTCATGAGGAACACTATCCCACTCATGATCCGGAATTAGCAGCGAGTGGTTCTTGCATTGAAAGGTTGGAGGCACTATCTCTTGGGTAATTTGGTACATTTATACACCGACCATAAGAGTCTTAAGTATATCTTCACCCAAGCAGATCCGAATATGCGTCAACGAAGATGGTTAGAATTAATCAAGGATTATGAGCTAGAAATTCACTATCACCTAGGCAAGACAAACGTGGTAGCCGATGCTTTAAGTCGCAAGGTTCATTGCAATAATCTCATGGCTCAGTTCTTGATTCAAGCATCTTCACAAGGAAGTGAAGAGTCGAATCTTCGAATTGTTCCGTATGGAGCATTGACAAATCTGGCTCTTATTCCTACCCTTCGTGAAGAAGTGGTGGCAGCTCAGCGAGAAAAGTGTTGGTATGGGACACATAAGGAGACGACTCGGAAAAGGTGAAGTTAAATGCTTCGAGACAGGACGGTGCAGGAGTTATTTGGTTCAAGAATCGATTAGTAGTACCGAAAGATCTATCACTTCGCAAGAAGATAATGGATGAAGCTCATATGTCCAAATACTCTATTCACCCCGGAACCAACAAGATGTATCAAGATCCGAAGCAAAGATTTTGGTGGACACGCATGAAGCCGGAAATAGCCAAGTATGTCAATGAGTGTGATGTCCGTCGGCGGGTCAAAGCCGAGCACTTGAAGCAAGCAGGACCCTTACAACCTTTGAGTATTCCTGAATGGAAGTGGGAAGACGTCGGCATGGATTTCATCGTTGGGTTACCACTAAGCCCACGGAAACATGACTCTATCTCGGGTTATTGTGGATAGGTTAACGAAGTCTGCTCACTTCATACCAAGTACATACTCGGTACACTGCCGAGAAGTATGCGGAGCTGTACATCGCTCGAATTCTCTTTTTGCACGGAGTGCCGAAGACCGTTATATCGGATAGAGGAACGCAGTTTGTCTCCAGATTTTGGGAGCAACTACATGAATCATTGGGAACAAGATTGATACGAAGCTCGAGCATATCATCCTCAAACAGATGGACGAGACAAAAAGGATCAATCAATATCTCGAGGATATGCTTCGAGCATGTGTCTTGACCTATGGTAAAGATTGGGAGAAATGCTTACCGTTGGCGTAGTTCTCATACAACAACAGACTATCAAGAGAGTGCCGATGTAACAACCCACAGCAATAAAATGCATTTCATGGCATTCATGAGCATGTCATCACATTTTATTTGTGAAATCATTAAGCATTTGGTGTTAACTATAAGCACATAAAATATCAAATTAACTAAAGAATAAAGGAAATGTTACAAAGAAATAAAATGAGAAGAAAATTCAAGTTTAACATTTTCTATGGTTCAAATATCACAAATAAAGATTTATGAAAATTTACTGAAAGCATTTTGTCATGCAAAAATATTTGCAGAAAATAAACAAAGTCTCTTTATTTAATTTAGCTATGAATTTTCTAATCTGAAAATGATTTGGAGTTTCTACCGGGACTTAATAGGAAATATGCCTAAAATACTTTCACCAACACCCCGAAAAATTTGGGAATTTTTGGAGCTCGGGAAAGCCACTTTTTAATTTCGCGAAAGCAGGAGGGCCTTTTTGCAAATTGGCCAAGACAGGCCCAAGCGTCCGCCTCTTCTTTTCTCTCCCTCTCTCACCGCGCGGTCGCGCCGCCCGCGGCGCACCGCCTCTCCGGCGGGTGCCACGACCCGGGCCACGCAGCTGCTAGCCGGGAACCGCCACGGGAGGGGGATAAAAGCCCCGCCGGCTTCCATTTTTCCTTCCTCTCCCTTTTCCTTTCACCCCGCCATTGCCGCACCTCAAGCCCCACCGTCGCTAGGCTGCTCTCGGTGCCTCCCCGTCCACGCCGCCGCCACCCGGAGCTCCGCCAGGAACCCCGCAGCTTAATCCCTTGAGCAAGCAGCTTGAGCAGCTCCACTCCGACGAGGCGAGCTCATCTTCTTCCCCGGGCTTCCGACCGTACTCCTCCGTCGCAACTCCAAATTCGTGACCTCCGGTGAGCCTCTCGTCCGGGTCTTTGGTTTCCTGAGTGCGCAGCTTGCTACTCTCTCCGCCCGATCACTCATTGTCAACATTGTTCCACAGAAGTCCGGCAATCGTCGTTTTTCCTTAGCTCCGGTCACCGCCGTCTCCGCCATCCATGGTGAGCACCCCTCTCGAGCCTTGCTCATGTACTTTTGAGTCCACGACGAGCTTGAGCATGCTCGTAGTCCGCGCCGGCGAGTTTTCTCCAATTTTTGTAGTCCGTGTTGAGCTCGCGCCACCGCCGGAGGTTCGCTCCGGTCGGACCTCGCCGCCGGCATGCTTCCGGCCGAGCTCATGCTCCGTCGTGCACACTAGAGTGTTGCCCGCATCGTGTAGGTGCTCTAGGTAGTCTCACGGCAAGCTTTGGGCCATCGCCGGCCGATTCCGGTGGCCGCGCCGCTGCCGGCTCGCCGCTGCGGTGGTGCCACACCGCGGGCCACACGCGGGTGGGATCGCGTGTGGCTACGTGGGATCGGGTGTGGCCAACCCCGTGGCCCCCGTGTGGCACGAAGTGTTTTTAAATTTTCAAAATTCGTAGAAAATTCAATAAAATTCAGAAAAATACCAAACCAACTTTGTTAGACTCGGAAAAATGAGATCTATCCATTTGTGAAATAAAATAGTTATTTTGAATAAATTTATTTATAATTTGTAATTAATCATTTTCTTTGATTAAAGAAAAGCTATTATTTTATGTAAATAAAATGTTTATTTAGGAAAAATAATTTTTATTTAATAAAGGAGATACTGCAGACGAAATTAATGATGAAATTTATTTTTCCAAAATTAAACTTAAACTATATTATTTTATGTGATCACAATCTATTAACCTTTAATCACTTAAAGTAATTATTTATTTATTGACTAATAAATCAGATTAATGTGTTAATTATTAAGCTTAAGTAATTAGTGACCTTAATTAAGTAATTAAGGAAACAAAATTAATTAATAATTATCTTAATTAAACATGTATTAATCAGCATAATTAATTGTTAATTAATGCTTAATGAACATACTTATCCATAATTTGTTAATTAACTAAAAGTGATTAAGCATTAATCATTAATTATTAACTATGGAACTTCATTAATGAATCCTTGCATACTTTCATCATATGCATTCATGCATACATGATTGTGATTCGCGATGCATTGCTGGTCGACTAGGTTCGAAGTAATTGAGGTTCCACCCGAGGCGAGTCGGAGCCGGGGATCTCGAAGTCGACCCAGCCGCCGAGGAGACTAACTTCGAACAAACTCAAGGCAAGCCCCGGTGCATCCCACCTATGTTTTTAAATATTTACTTTATCACATAGTACAGTTATGCTTGTGCATTAGGTGTTAGGGTTTGGTTGACACCCTAGATGCATTATGGTAGGTTTCCGTTTGTTTATTCTATACTTGGTACAGGTAGCTCAATAGAGGCTAAGCTTAATTCATAGTGGCAACGGTAGATGGTTAGGGCACTTAAAGCATGGAGGCTTTAAGAGTTTTGTGTTGACACTAAATATGATGAGAGTGTTAATGAAGTTGAGACCGGACGGGCCCCGTAGGAGAAAGGGCAAGACGGAGATGAGGTCTTGCAAGGTGGTAGCCCCGTCCGTGTCGATCAAGGACCGTACCATTGTCGGCTTAGTTGAACAAGTTTGAACGTACCGTACTACATGCTGGTATCATGGGCCCAGCAAGCTGATGTACCCCTATCGCCCCGGAGATGTAGCGTAGCTAGCTCTCTTTATCGGGCTGTCGGTGAGAGGATAGTCTCACGGGAGGGAGATGGAACGACCACGAGGGAAGTCGTGGCGTCGTCATACTTCCGGGGAGCTGGAAATGGCTAGTCTGCTGTCAGGTGCTAGCGGAAAAGGTTGTCGTATACGATCGGTGTGATGTGTACACGTCGTGTAGTCGGGTTTTGCCAGCTGGTATAAATCGATTCGAATCGCTGTCCTCGCAGTAATGAGTACCGGTTGTTTAGCTCGTCACATCGTAGTAAATTATATGGAGGATGAAGATGAGAGATAGAAGAATTAAGATCTATTTTGTCTTGATTGAGAACTTGATTGCAATAGTGATAGGTTGCAAACACCAAGGCTACCGAACTTAACATGAGCTAAAATATTGCAAGTAAGGACCCAACCTTTAATGCTGTTTTCGCAAAGGAGTAAACCCCACAGCCGAAAGCCTTTGCATACTAGGCGTCGGCCTTAGCGTCCCATGTTGATGGGTCAGTCTTCCCGAGTATTAGAATACTCGGTGGTTTGTTCATTACCTTACAGGGAACGAGTCGTACTACCACGACTTGTATGGCAGCTTCCCGGAAGAGGAGCAATGTCCGGAGGGAGGTTCCCTTCAATGGGAACGTATCCCCACGCCGTGAAGAGGGAGGACCGTGATGTACTAAGGGCTCGGTGCATCACGTGGATCGTTTAAAGTCTTTTGGGTTGTATATAGAACAAGCTTCCGCTTAATACTCGTAGGATGCTAAACTTCAATAATGTATATATTTCCGCTGCACGAATGTTTGTATTTTGAAAACCTGGTTGTATTATACCGGGATGTATATATTCTGGCTTGTATGAGATGATGTTTCTGTTGTAACTCGCTTCGTCGAGTGTCCCTCTGTTCCGATTCCTTCCTCTTCCTTGCCCTCTCTCCTATTCTACTAAGATACAAGAGGCCCTTGGCCTAAGGATGAGGGTTTTGTCTTGTATCTTGATGTTGGTGGTGTGTTGAGAGAGGGGGTGTAGCCCTTTATTTATAGCCTTGGAAGGTCGGCAACTTGGAGGCGGTTCCGGACGTCGGTGGCATTAATTGCAGGTGGAACCGACCTCCGGACGTCGGTGACAAACCGCCGGAGAAAGATGGGACAGGGGGCCCACCTGTCGGTTCGGCCGAACCCACTAGGGTGGTTCGGCCGAACCGGCCTGGACTCCCCGGGCTTGATTCTTCTCTCGGTGCCTTCCTCTCGGCTGTGTAATGGCCCAATCCACTTGCTTGGTTTGATGTTGAGGCTCTGTTTTGTGGTTTTGGGCTTTTGGACTATATTCTTTAGTCCGGGAAAATCCGTCGATTGCAAAGTCCATGTTTCGTGCATGTTTTCCCTGTTTTCATATGAATTGCACCTGCATTCATAATTTCACCAAGACTAGTGGAATTTGTTAGAAATAATCCCTATGTCTATTCTTGGTGATGGTGTTTGATTCAAAAAGATGCAACATGTTGACGGTAAAATTGGACCATAAGGACCGTCAACAAGACCCCCACACTTAGCTCTTTGCTCGTCCTCGAGTAAAGGTGGGAGCGTAAGTTGAGAGATCTCTCCCTTAGAGACCTGCACACATGTTATTACAAGCCACACCGTTTTACTTGTGAACATGACGGTGGCTAACATGCATTCTTGGATGATTGATAAGTGGAACGAGCTCATGACTCAAGTCACTATACTTTTGCTCACTAAGCACCTTGGGTTTTTTGAAAGTTTTGAAAATAAACAACATGACTCCCGCTCCTCTTCGATTCTCTTGGATCGCTCAAAAAGTGTTTTCCTCACCAAGGCATTGTGTTGCCTCTCTTTTTCCTACTTCTTAGGCTTGTATGTGGAGCTCGGTGGGGAATGAAAGAGGCATACTTGTATCACAAATATTGCTAAGCCAAAAGAAAGGATCCATGGAGAAGCCAAGTCATGCAACCTTGATCAAGAAGTGCGTGTGTGTATGGATATGAAAAAGTGACAACTCCTATTGCAATTGACCTCTCTTTATTTTGCATTTTCGAGACATGGCTATCTTTTTATTTTCTTTCTTTTCTTTTCTTGCTCTATGCTTGAGCATCTCTTTTCTTCTCTCTTTTTCATTGCTCATCTTTGTGAGCTTTCTTTTCATTGCTCATCTCGTGTGAGCTTTTCTTTTTTTTTTTTACATAGCCATGTCTCGTTTATGCGTGATTGAGAGAGAGAGAGAGGTACGAGGAGTGTCTTTATTTTGGTGGAGTGTACGTGATCTTGATCAAGAGAGCATGACAAGTTTCTCTCTAGGGTCACTCAATTTTGGTAAAGCTCATTGCAATCACAAGCAGCATATGTATGTAAGTCTTGCAAGGTATGATCATCATATGGCATTGGTAGGCATTTTTGTATCAAGAGAGGAGCATGAAGCCATGGTATTTTTGTTTTGTGAAATAAAATTCCCAAGGACTCGGTAAGCTAAGCATAAGATCATTTCGTCGAGCCATATCACACTTGCCAATAATCTAGAGAAACATGGGTCCTATGGATTTGATTATTTGTTCACGGGCAAGTGGTGATGAAGCGAGTAATAAAAGGTGTGCAAGATCATCATGAGAGCATTAGGGAGAGACTTGGGATTTTCAAAGGTATTCAAAAGAAATCTTCCCAAGTTTTAGTTGGTCAAGTTTTAGTAATTGTTTTTCGCGTCTCGTAATGAACTTGACAAATAAAGTAGGCGAAAAGGAAGTGTGGGAAACAAACTCAAGTGCCACGAGGAAGCAGGGCTGAGTGGGACCCACCAGGGTTCGGCCGAACCACCCTTTTGGGTTCGGCCGAACCGGCCTGGGCCCCACCGGTGCTCTGTTTCGCAGGTTGTGTTTGTGTTGTTTTCCTCGTGATGTTTCCGCGCGCTTCGCGTGTGTTTGTCTTTGCTTTCCGCGATGTCCCCCCCACACTTGCCTTTTTGCCTGTTTTCTTCAAAATAGACAAAGATATTTCGAAACAAAACTTGCTCTACCGGTAAGGGAAGACCGGGGAGCACTAATATGATTAAAAGTTTAAAAGAGCAGGCGCATTACAATCTTGAGGAATTAAACTAAATGTGCTCGCGGGAAATGATGAACGCGGGAAGGTTCATTTTAAACGTCGTATTCGTCCTCCTTCCCCGCGTCCTTGAAGAGACGCTTGATCTTGGAGTTGGTGCTGCGGCGATGGCTTGCCCGGGCATCCTTCAAGTCTTCAATAGCGTCTTTGATCTCCGCGACATTGTCACGTAGGCGTTCATGGGCTTCGCGGAGATCAACGTGTTTAGCGAGGAGGATTTGGTAGGGGCTTTTTTTAGGAGTTTTCTCCTCCTCGCTTTCATACATTCCCCCTGCCCTCTTGATGGGAGAGGGAGAGAGACGCCTCCTTATCCTCTTAGGAGGAGTGTCGCCCACGGATTCGCGGGCGTCTCTCTTTCCGCCGAGGTGAGCGGCGGGATGAGCTGCTTTCCGCCACCGCGGATTCCCTTGATCTTGAACCTCTCGCCGGGCTTCTTGATGGGGCTAGGCAGGTTGCGCCCTCATATTGATGGTGCACCGCCTGCCCGCTCTTGGTAGCGAGGGTGCCGACGTACTTCTCTCCAGGAAGGAGAGCGTTGTCGGCGGCGTCGGCGCTCTTCTTCTTGGGGGTAGATTTCCCTTCTTTTGGCGAGGTGCCACAGCAGCGGGAGAGCTTTTGGAGGGTGTTCTTGCTGCTGTGGGTGGAGGTTCAATAGCGAGCGGTAGATCATGGATCATCAAGGCTTGCTCGCCGGGAATGGAGACATGATCAAGGATGTCTTCGAGGCCGACTTGGCGGCAAAGCTCGCTGGTGGTGACGGAGACGTCGAGGCTTGGGATGCTGCTGTCCATGGTGCTGGGCAAAAGCTTTTTTGTGCGAAATGGACAAGGTGGAAGAAAGGTGCAAGGGAAAAATGAAAGAAAACACCTTCATTTATAGATAAAAGCATGGAAAGAATTAATTTGATTTTTCCCGCAGCATGGAAGGCACTAAGCAGGGAGATTTGATCTTGTGACCGTTGGAGACAAAAGATGAAAGAAAAAAGTGACCGTTTGGGGTTCATGACTGGTTCGGCCGAACCAGCAAGGGGGTTCGGCCGAACCGTAGTGGGCCCCTCTCGGTCCCCTTCTTTTTCTCGGTTGATTGCTTGCTAAAATTATTTCAGGGAAAGAGCTACTACGGGTGATAGATAAGAAAGAGCTATCATGAGAGAAAATTTAAATTAATCAAGTGCATGACATCAAATTCTTTATCTTTATCGGGCTCGAAATAAATTTTAAGGCGCCGACCATTTACCTTAAATATTTTACCTTCGTCGTCTTGAAGTGTGATTGCTCCATGTGACGAGGTGTCAATAACCGTGTATGGTCCGTCCCATTTACTTCTTAATTTTCCATGCCCGAAGAGTTTCACCCGTGAATTGAATAGCAAGACCTTATCTCCAACCTTAAATACCTTTATCTTTATCTTTTTGTCGTGCCACCTTTTTGTCCTTTCTTTGTATATAGCTGAGTTGTGGTAAGCTTTGTCTCTCCATTCTTCTAACTCAGCTATCTCCATTTTTCTTTTGCGTCCGGCACCATTAAGGTCCATGTTCCATTTCCGGATGGCCCAATACGCTCGGTGTTCCATCTCGACGGGTAAATGACATGTTTTCCCGTACACGAGCTGGTATGGGGACATGCCTATGGGTGTCTTGTATGCTGTACGGTATGCCCATAGTGCATCGGGTAGCTTGTCCTTCCATCCCTTCCCCATTTCTGTTACGGTCTTTTGCAGGATCCGCTTGATTTGCTTGTTTGAGGTCTCGGCCTGCCCACCGGTTTGAGGGTGGTATGGAGTAGCGATATTATGCCTTGATCCAAGTTCTCTTAGGAAGCTTCGGAAGGTCTTATCAATGAAGTGAGACCCTCCGTCGCTTATCACTAGCTTCGGTGTTCCAAACCTTGGGAAGATAATTTCGTGGAACATCCGGCGAGCATGCTTGGCATTTGCGGCCCCGCAAGGCATTGCTTCCACCCACTTAGACACGTAGTCTACCGCCACCAAGATGTATTCGCAGTCATGTGACTTGGTGAACGGTCCCATGAAGTCAATGCCCCATACGTCGAAGAGCTCGACTTGTAAATTGTAGTTGAGGGGCATTGCATCTCTTGCCGTGATGCCTCCAACTTTTTGACATTCCGGGCATCGCTCGACAAATTCCTTTGTGTCTTCGTACATGGCTGGCCAAAAGAAGCCACTTTGCCATATCTTGGCCTCGTGTACGAAACACGCCGTAGTGTCCCCCGTATGGCGATGCATGGCACTTCTCAATGATTCGTGTGCTCTCGGGTATGGGCACACATCGCCTTAGCAATCCATCGGCGCAGACACGGTAAAGGAAGGGCTCTTCCCATAAGTGACGGCGACTCTCATAGATGAGTCGTTTCTTGCTCTTTCCGGTGGTACGTACCCCGTTGCCATGAAGTTCACAATGTCGGCGTACCATGGATGTGAGTCCCTCATTAGGAGCAGCATGTCGTCGCGTAGGAAATCATTGATGGGTAATTCCTGCAGGTTAGTGAATTGTATACGCGACAAATGATCTCGCCACGGAATTTTCTACTCCTTTCTTATCACGGATTTCTACATCAAACTCTTGGAGTAGAAGAACCCATCGTATCAAACGAGGTTTAGCATCCTTCTTATTGAGCAAAAACTTTAAAGCAGCATGATCGGTGTAAACAATGACTTTTGCTCCAGTCAAGTAGGATCTAAACTTATCAAAAGCAAAAACAACAGCAAGGAGCTCTTTTTCAGTGGTAGTGTAATTTAACCGAGCTCCAGCCAAGGTTTTGCTTGCATAGGAGATTGCATGATGCTTTTTATCTCTAGTTTGGCCAAGAACAGCCCCCACAAAGCAAAATCACTAGCATCACACATTATCTCAAAAGGCAGCGTCCAATCGAGGGGTTGGATAATTGGCGCCGAGATGAGTGCATTCTTAAGGGTAGTGAAAGCAAGTCATGCATTCATCAAGAAACTCAAAGGGTGCATCCTTCGCAAGCAGATTTGTAAGGGGTCTAGCAATTTGAGAGAAATCTTTGATAAAACGACGATAGAACCCCGCATGTCCCGTAAAGCTGCGAATGCCCCTAACATTCACAGGAGGTGGAAGCTTTTCTATAACTTCTAATTTAGCTTTGTCCACCTCTATCCCCCTTTCGTAAATCAAATGCCCCGTAACTATGCCTTCTCTAACCATGAAATGGCATTTCTCCCAATTGAGCACTAAATCATTTTCTTGACAACGTTGCAAGACTTTGTCTAAATTTTCTAAACAATGATCAAAGGTTTTTCCATAAACAGAGAAATCATCCATGAATACTTCCATAATCTCTTCGATCATGTCGTAAAAGATAGACATCATGCAACGTTGAAAAGAAGCAGTGCATTGCAAAGCCCAAAAGACATTCGTCGATAGGCGTAAGTTCCATAGGGGCATGTGAAAGTGGTTTTACTTTGATCGTCGGGATGGATGGGGATTTGATGATATCCTCGAATACCCATCAAGGAAACAAAAGAAAGAATTATTTGCCAGCCGTTCCAACATCTCATCGATGAAGGGCAGCGGAAAATGATCCTTCTTTGTAGCCTTGTTAAGTTTTCGGTAATCTATGCACATCCTCCATCCCGTGACGGTGCGTTGAGGGATCAACTCATTTTTGTCATTATGGACGACCGTCATTCCTCCTTTCTTGGGTACAACCTGCACCGGACTCACCCACTCGCCGTGTGGAACAGGATAGATAATGCCAGCATGTAAAAGTTTTAAGACCTCCTTTTTAACGACCTCCCGCATCGCATTGTTCAACCTCCTTTGAGGTTCCCTAGATGGTGTACTATCGGGGTCTATGGGAATGCGATGGGTGCACAGAGCAGTGGCTGATTCCCTTGAGGTCTCCAAGCGAGTACCCAAAAACGGAGTGATGTTTTTCTAGCACGGCTAAGAGTTTTGCAGCTTCCTCCTCCGAAAGCTTGTTACTTATGATGACAGGGGTTTCGGGATTTCCGTGAAGAAAAACGTAGCGCAAGCCTCGGTGGAAGAGTTTTGAGCTCTACGGGAGGTGGCGTAGGTGTAAAAGTTTCGGGCAGCTCAAAAGTTTCCGCCGAATCATCCTCTTCCAAAATGAAATCAAGAGCATCTTCATCCAAGGATGATTCGGGGTTTTCATGAGGAAAAATTGCCATAACCTCCTCCATGCATTCTTCTTCCACAAGCGGCTCCTCGGCAAAAGAGTTTTGTGCATGAATGATAGGAAGAGAAAAAGTTTTCTTGCCGAGGGTGAAGTCTAAGGTTCCTCGAAGGTGATATCCCTAAGAAAAGCTTTTCTATGGGATGACCGACCAAAACATCGAAATCCAGGATTCCGAAAACGTGAAAGTCCAAGGAAACCTCTCGCTTCATTACGCTTAATGCAAACATCTCTAATGATCCCCAAACTCTCAAAAAATTGCCCCGTGAGGCTTTAAGGAGTTTGTCGAAGGTGCCCATGTCTCGTTTCCAAATAAAGTTGAAGCAAAAGATTCGGACATGATGTTGGCACCTACTAGAGGATTATAGAGAACATCTACCATTACTCCCCGAATTGAGCCACGAATGGTTGATCTAGGATGATCAAGTCGAAGAACTTCCGAAGAAAGTTCGTTTTCCATCAACCATTCATCGCTCATGATTGCCGTCAACTTCCGAACAGCTTTTAAGAGAAGAGATTTTTCAATAGGTTCGGGGGTTGGTGCAGGGAGTGCTGGTTTCTTTTGATAGGAGTAGTTCAAGGTGTTTCCAAAATCTTCAAAAATTTCTTCCTTGAACTCAAATGGGAAATCAAGAGGTTCATCTTCCTCTATCATTGTTCTTGTGTTAGATGAGGACTCGAGTGCTAGGTGCTCCATCATGGGCACCAAGTGTTGTGTCTCTTGCACAACGAGTTCCTCATCTTCTCGACTCCGCTCTACGAGTAAGTCAGCGGAAAAAGGTGTGTTTTCCACAATTCGATCCAAAAGTTCGTGTGCTTCCGCTATGGTCTTATGAGAAAAAGATCCACCCGCGGCCGTGTCAAGATAAAGTGCGGTATCGTTGCTCAATCCCGAATAAAAGTGTTGTAATAAAACGGGTTCGGGGAGCAATAATTCTGGTCCGGAGTCCGTTAGAGAACAGAACCGAATCCATGACGCACTTAAGGTTTCCTTTTCTTCTTGTCGAAAGCCTATTATTTCCGCTCGTAGAGAAGTGATACGAGATACGGGGAAGAATGCTAGACAAAATTTGTCTCGCAATTCTTTCCAATCACCGTTCACTCTCTTAGCGGTGTAAGTGTACCATTGCTTCGCCTTCTCATTGAGAGAGAAGGGAAACAACTTCCACTTCAATGTTTCTTGTGTCATGCCATGGATCAATCGGCATGAACACAAATGTTCAAACTCTCGCAAGTGTTCATAAGGATTTTCATGTTTAAAACCCGAAAAGGATAAACCTCTAATCATCGAAATGTAATCGGGGAGAACTCATAGCCAGGTGAAGAAATAGGTTGTGATGATGATGGTGGCTCTAAGAGTTCACCCCGTGGAGTGGAGAAAGATTGGATGGTTGGGTGTGACTCCATGATATGTTTTTGTGAAATTTTGAATGTAAGGAAAAAAATAAAAACAGAACGGTAAGTAAGATAGATTACGAGGGCAAACCTGATTCGTTACAAAGATAACAACCGTTCCCGGCAACGGCGCCGTAAATGCTTGTTGGTATTTCTTACGTCACGAATAAATCCGCAAGCGCACGGAATACCGTTGTAGCACTTCACCCGGAGTATTCCAAGGTATCGTATTTATATCCGCAGGGAACAGAGTATTTCTGCAACAAGGTTAGTTTACCCAAGGACAACCAAGACAACGTAGCAAAATAGGGTCGAGAGGGTGACTCCTATCTATTTATCCTTTAAAGGTAGACGAACGCAAGCTAGACTTGTTTACTTCGGGCACCGTCTTAGGCTTGGTCCGCCAAGCCACTCCGGTCTACGAAAGCTCTACTATGTACCCGAACGTGGAGGGTTCCTTTGGATGACAGGGCTGTCACTTCCTGCCACCTACCTCTACAAACCGTGGGGCACACAAGCAAACAAAGGCGATCTCCAGCCTAGACACCACGTCTATGCTATTGACCGCTACTCTAGCCTCGGCCTAGAACCGAGTTCGAAAGCTAGAGCACTTCTTGCGAAGCGATGATCCCGCAAACAAGTATAACAAGAATTACGTCTAACACAAAGATATGTCACGATAGATAAGTAGATCACCACGTATAAATCACCAAAAAGAGTGTTTACACGCCAAGGTAAAAGAAAAGGAAATACTACTCCACTTTACAAAAGGGAGGAACACTCCTTCCTCTTCCTTGCCCTCTCTCCTATTCTACTAAGATACAAGAGGCCCTTGGCCTAAGGATGAGAGTTTTGTCTTGTATCTTGATGTTGGTGGTGTGTTGAGAGAGGGGGTGTAGCCCTTTATTTATAGCCTTGGAAGGTCGGCAACTTGGAGGCGGTTCCGGACGTCGGTGGCATTAATTGCAGGTGGAACCGACCTCCGTACGTCGGTGACAAACCGCCGAGAGAAAGATGGGACAGGGGGCCCACTCGTCGGCTCGGCCGAACCCACTAGGGTGGTTCGGCCGAACCGGCCTCGGACTCCCCGGGCTTGATTCTTCTCTCGGTGCCTTCCTCTCGGCTGTGTAATGGCCCAATCCACTTGCTTGGTTTGATGTTGAGGCTCTGTTTTGTGGTTTTGGGCTTTTGGACTATATTCTTTAGTCCGGGGAAAATCCGTCGATTGCAAAGTCCATGTTTCGTGCATGTTTTCCCTCGTTTTCATATGAATTGCACCTCGCATTCATAATTTCACCAAGACTAGTGGAATTTGTTAGAAATAATCCCTATGTCTATTCTTGGTGATGGTGTTTGATTCAAAAAGATGCAACATGTTGACGGTAAAATTGGACCATAAGGACCGTCAACACCGCACACCTCCGAATTGGTCCGAAAGTGGGGAAAGAGTAATCTTCGGACCGGATCTAGTAAGAGATGCAGAGGAACAAGTAAGAGGTGCATCCTACCTATGTTTTTAAATATTTTATTTTATCACATAGTACAGCTTATGTTTGTGCATTAGGTGTTAGGGAATGATTGACACCCTAGTTGCATTATGGTAGGTTTCTCGTTGGTTTATGTCTGTACTGGTACGAGTAGCTCAATAGAGGCTAAGCTTAATTCATAGTCGCAACGGTAGATGTTTTTGGGAATCTTAAAGCATGGAGGCTTTAAGGGTTTTGTGTTGACACTAAGATGATGAGAGTGTTAATAAAGCCGAGACCGGACCGGCCCCGTAGGAGAAAGGGCAAGACGGAGATGAGGTCTTGCAAGGTGGTAGCCCCGTCCGAGTCGGTCAAGGACGAGTACCGTTGTCGGCTTAGTTGAACAAGTTTGAACGTACCGTAGTACATGCTGGTATCATGGGCCCAGCAAGCTGATGTACCCTACCGCCCCGAGAGATGTAGCGTAGCCGGCTCTCTTTTGCCGGCTGTTAGTGAGAGGATAATCTCACGGGAGGGAGATGGGTCGGCCACGAGGGAAGTCGTGGAGTCGCCATACTCCCGGGGAGTTGAAAATGGCTAGTCGTCCGTCAGGTGCTAGCGGGAAAGTTGTCGTATACGACCGAGTGTGGTGCGTATACGTCGTGTAGTCGGGTTTTGCCAGCTGGTATAAAATCGATTCGAATCGTTGTCCCTCGCAGTAATGAGTACCGCTTGTTTAGCTCGTCACATCGTAGTAAAAGTTATATGGAAGATGAAGATGAGAGATGAAAGGATTAATGATCTATTTTACCTTGTCTTGCAAACCTGACTGCAATAGTGATAGGCTGCAAATGTCAAGGCTAATGAACTTAATATTGAGCTAAAATATTGAAAGTAAGGATCCACCTTTTAATGTTGTTTTCGCAAAGGAGTAAACCCCACGACCAAAAAAGCCTTTGCATTCTAGGCGTCGGCCTTAGCGTGCCATGTTGACGGGTCGGTCTTGCTGAGTATTAGAATACTCGGGTTTGTTCGTTATCTTTAGGGTAACAAGTCGTACTACCACGACTTGTATGGCAGCTTCCGGAAGAGGAGCAATGTCCGGAGGGAGGTTCCCTTCAATGGGAACGTATCCCCACGCCGTGAAGAGGGAGGACCGTGATGTACGAAGGGCTCGGTGCATCACGTGGATCGTTTAAAGTCTTTTGGGTTGTATATAGAACAAGCTTCCGCTTAATACTCGTAGGATGTTAAACTTCAATAATGTTATGTTTCCGTTGCACGAATGTTTGTATTTCGAAAACCTGGTTGTATTATACCATGATGTATATATTCGGCTTGTATGAGATGATGTTTCGTTGTAACTCGCTTCGACGAGTGTCCCTCTGTACCGATTCCCGGGTGTCCCGAAGGGGATGTCACAACAAGCGGGTACTCATTACTGCGAGGGACGAGTGATACGTATCAATTTTACACCAGCTGGGAAAAACCCGAAGCACACGACATACGCATCATTTAAGAACACGTATCTCAACCTTTCACAAAGGTGTCATTCAAGCGGGAAGGGTACCGGATATCCCAAGTGGCCAGCAGCTCATCGGTAACGTCGTGAGCCTACTACCCACTCCTTACGCGGGCACAACGACCGAAGACCAGGGTTATCTTCCATAGTACAACATCCAGTGCTACATAAGCTTACTAGTCCCCAATAAAACTAGCATGTACTTGGTACAGTTCAAAACTTGTCCGAAGGGGCCAACAACGATACGGTCCTCAACCGACACGAGACGGGGCTACAACCTTGCAAACCATGCCCTCGCAAGGCACATGTGCTTGCCCTTTCCTCTACTGGCCCGTCCACGTCTCAACTTTTAGTTGTTTACACGAACGGTCCGCCACCTTGCGAGACAAGCCCTATCCAGGCCCTTGCCTTCGCTCTTTCCAAAATAGATTCGTTCGGTTCCATTTACTTAAACATGTGATTAACAACTTGTTCTACTAACATTTGAGTAATTGATCTTGTGTACCGTTGATCCTAGAATTAAGCATAGCAAAAATTCTAGTAGGCTAATATAACATCTACATAGGATTCATCCGGGGACAATGCAAGTGGATTTTCAGCCAAATACCTAGACTTAATGCACAATACATTCTAGACAGTCTAGCAGTTGTGATACTGAAAATATAAACTTTAAAACCGGGAGGATGCACCGGGGCTTGCCTGGAGCTACTACAACGGAGTTAGGGTCTTCAGGTGCCGGGTCTTGATTGAGAGAGATATCCTTCCGAAGATCCTTAACCGGCACTTCAACGCTTCCTAAATTAACGAGATGTCAATATCGATGAATGTAAAGACATGCAACAATATGGATGACGATGATGTATGAATGATACATTCAAAAACAGAATTGATATGTTACGTAAGATGGTTCTTGAAGACATGTGCTTAATTATAAATTTATTTTAAAGTATCCCTTCATTATCACATGTAATAATGAAGTACTTAAAATGATAATTAAAAACATTTAAAAGGCATGATCACATTTGCAAAGTTTCTGTACCAATGCATTATGCAGGTGATACATGCATGAAATAAGAAACTAATAAACAAGTTTCATCATTTTGTGTGGAGAGGATTTACTTTAAACATAAAAGCAACGGTTTCTACAAACAAAATTCCCTAGGAAATTATGGGGTGCAAAAATGGACATGGGGTAATACAGGGTGATACTACATGCTATTAGTGACATTTAGGCTCTGGTATTACATTTATTTGATGCATAAATTAATTATTGGAATTTAAATATGATAAACCAAGAATTAAGAATACCATTATATACATGCAGGAACATTATAAAAATGATGCACCATATGAAAGGGCATGTCCATAGGAGTCCAAAACATTTTTGTTTACATCATTTGCATTTCCAGATTAAAAGATATGAATTTATTTGGGTTTCAAAACTTAAAATTATTCTGGAAACACTATGAAGAAAAATGAGTTTTATCAACACCATTAAATAGCTCTATTTATAAGGAATCCAACAAAATTGGATTTGCTCAAATTGGAGCTCTAAATCTTTAGTTATGATTTTTCTAATTTAATTCAATTTTTTGAAGTAACTACAAAAATGCCATTACAAAATTTAAAATTAAACCAGTGCGTTAGCTGCCACAGGATAGGCCACACGGTTCAGGATTTGGTGTGGCTGCGGTCATTTTGGATCCGGGCCGGTGTGGCCAGCCATGTGGCTCGCCGGAGCTTCGCCGGAAAGGGACGACGCGCAATGCGGAGGATGGCCGGACTTGGTCAAAACTCGAGGGAAGCTCACCTACGTGTTGTTTGCGGCAAGGAGAAGCCGGTGGAGGTGGTTCACGGGGCGCATGGTCACCGGAGCTAGCTCGCCGGTGACAATGGCAGGTGGGCGACGTTCGGCGGCGGCGTGAGCTCGAATCGAAAGACACGAAAAGCTCGGGTTCTTGTGCTGCGACGTTCGGTGGAGCATGGCGAAGAGTGTCTTGTGGTCGCTCGTCCACGGAGCTCGCCGAAAGGAGGTCCGCACCATGGAGTTCAAAAGGCCGGCGAGGCTATGGCCGGGGAAAAGTCCGAATCCGGCCTGCTCGGTGGGAGAAACGAAGGGGAAAGTGCGTGAGATTTGTGCAGGAGGTCGATGTGCACGCTAGGGACGAAGCTCAAGCAAAACGGCTCACCGAGCTTCACGAATTTGGCGACGAGGTCGGAGGTGCCGTCAATGGTGACGTCGGGGAAAAGCTTCGATTGCTCACTGCTCGGTCGACGGTTTCGGATGAGGTTCGGTCCTAAAGCTTCAGCAGGTTCGTGCGGATCGGTTTGTGGGCTTGGTTGGACCTAGGGTGGATTGTAGCGGCCGGGCGTCGAGGTGGCGAGGAGGAGGCGGCAATGGAGCTCGCTCCTACTCGCTCTCTGTTGTGTGCTGTTGCGCTGCTTGGGGGAGGAGAGATTAAGAGAGCGGCCAAGTGAGGGAGGCAGAGGGGAGAGCCTGGGTGGTGGTGGGGTGATGGCACGGATGAACGGTGCCACGTACGGGGGCAGCTGGCGGGTGTTTTCTGCCTGAACCGTCCGTGAGGGAGAACACGCTGATGTGTGGGTCCCGCAGAATATTCCAAGGAATTTTCCTTTTTTCCAGTTTGTGAGTTTTAAGCAAAAGTAGAGTCTAAAATAAAATAGTTCCGGTGCCCTAAAAATCCATCCAAAAATACCAGTGGGTAGCTCATCACATGGAATAGACATGCACGAAAAGTTTGAGTCCAAACTTGCTCTGGTTTAATTTTGATAATTCATCAAAAAGGGGTAAAAGTTAATTTCTTGAATTTTTATAGGGAGTTCTACTGATCTAAATGACATGGGACTTGTTCCTAGATTTTTCTTGTCACATTCTCTACAACATATAGTTTTGCCAGGTGCAATTGTTATAGGAAAATTTTGACTTGTAGTTCAACCCAATATTAATTTATTTGAATTTGCAATTCAAATCACTATGCATGTGACCAAAATTTTTATATTGGGGTTCTCCAGAGTCATTAGGTAATTGTAGAATTTTTAGTTGAGACGTTCGTGACACCGGGGTGTCACAGCTTGGCACTCTTTGAGACATTGAAAATGAATCTTCTATAATAACCTCGCTAACCCTAAGAAACTTCGGATCTGTGTGACCGATTTAGATGGCTTCCAATCCGATACCTCCTTAACCTTGCTTGGATCAACGGCCACTCCTTTTGCTAATATCACGTGACCTAGGAATGGTACCTCCTTTAGCCAAAACTCACACTTACTAAATTTGGCATCTAACCGGTGATCCCTTTAGACGTTGGAGCACGGTCCTTAAATGTTCTGCATGTTCCTCTTCGACTTGGAGTAGATCAGAATGTCGTCGATGAATACCACGACAAACTTGTCCAATTCCGGCATAAACACCGAGTTCATGAGATACACGAAGTGTGCTTGGTGCATTGGTTAGACCAAAGGACATCACCAAATACTCATAAAGTCCATATCTCGGTGGAAAATGCCGTCTTCGGTATATCTTCAGCTCCGATCTTAATCCGATGATATCCTGAGCGAAGATCTATCTTGGTAAACACTTTTGCTCCCATCAACCGATCAAACAGGATGTCAATCCGAGGAAGTGGATACTTGTGCTTAATGGTCACTCGCATTCAAAGGTCGATAATCAACACACAACCTCAAAGTTTGATCCCTCTTCTTGATAAACAATGCTCGGGCATCCCCGGGGTGATAAACTTGGGCTTATATATCTCTTATCCAGTAATTCTTTCAGTTGTACCTTTATTTCTGCCAACTCATTGGTTGGCATTCGATACTGGTCTTCTCGATATGGGTGCAGTCCCGGTTGAATTTGTCTTTTGAACTCTCTCGCCCGATCAGGTGGTAAACCTGGTAAGTCTTCTAGAGAACCCTCGGGGTATTTGCAAACTACAGGAATGTCTTCCATCTTTTTCCAATAGTTTTATAAATCACCGGATGAATAGTTTGGGAAGAAGTCAACCGAAGACAATCTCGTCCATGAAGAGGAGAGTTCGAGTGAACTGCAAAAGCATCTATATCCAATGCTCGGCTTATGATACTTCATCCATTTTATGCCAAGAATCGCATCCAATACTTGCCCGTCTAAGACTATAAAGGAGGTGGGATAATCCTTACGACCCAACTTCAATGGTATCTCTGTAGTACTTTGATCCGCAAGTATATTACCCCCAGGTGATGATATGAGATGTGGATAAATCATCTTGCATGACGGAGGGTTATATTTTCGACACATCCTTTGCTGATTAAGTTGTGGGTTGCTCCCGAGTCAAATAACATACTGGCAGCATGATGGTTGATAGAGAACAAACCAGCCATGACTTGTGACCCTCTCATAATCTCCTCGGATGTGGTAAAGTTGACACGACCAGTCTTCATTCTATCATTCTCTACTTGCATGATTATGTCGACCAACTGCTTTCCTTTGAGGACGCGTTAAGAAATTCTGCTTGTTGGTGTGACACAATCATGAGCCAAATGTCCAAGACAACCCTCGTTATAGCATGGACGATAAGTCCGATTGTTGAATCGCTGAACGGGAGAACACCCGTTGCTGATGCTGAGGTGGCCGGTAAGAAACGGAACCCGATGGCATAGGCTTGATCCTTTAATCTGCTACGAAGTGTAGACTACACGATACTTGAAGGGTACCTCGCTTCCTTGTTTACTCGGCTGCTCTCTTCTTAGTCTTCTCTTCTTAATGAGCACGAAGAGCATCCTCCATGAGTATCGAATCAATTACAAACTTAGTGAAACTAACTCCTCGGTCCAACTTTAGACGGTCGGGATGTTTGTTGTCAATATCCATCACTTTCATGCCGGGATCGGGAGTCGTGAGATTCATAACGGGTTGGTGAAAGTCAATGATGTAGGAAAAGGTTTTATTGGAATGGTTGAGCTTATGAAGCAACATGAATTTCCAAAAGATGCGACGAGTGCTTTCGTTTACCTTGGTGTTGAAGGAATTATAGGCTTAAGATATTTATAAGGATACTTGCACCGATGAGTTTCCAATACAATATTCTTCTTTCCGGTTGCGTACCCTAGGTTATACGCCATCCGTTCGAGAGAACATCATATTTAGATTCTCGTCTAGTTTCAACATAGAGTATGCATTTCCACATCGCTCATGTTTGACTTTGAGAAGCGCCTAGGCGAACCGGCATAATTCAAAGGCAAAATGGCAATTTGAAAGTGCAGAACACCCATTTCCAAACTAGCTATCGGTACAACTTAGTCTAGTAAAAAGGGGATTATTATTTCTTCAAATGGAAGTCACTCAAGAACTTCAAGGAAAGATAATCTCCGGATGCAATTGAGTGAACGAAGGAGAATGACTTTCGGACTAGGAATAGTCATCTCATAATACTGGAATCTTATCCTCCGGAAATTTCTGTCAAGATGAGGAGTCCGAACGGAAATCAAATTGGTTATTACTCGAAGAGGGAAAGAGAACTTGGGTAGCTACAAGAGTGGTAGTCAACCGAGTCATCTGCCTGGATGAAGCCTAGAGCGATCGAAGTGGCATCGGTGGTTATCTCCTGGATTCTTCTACTTATACATTTCGTCCTTCTGCTCTTCCTTGGAAAGTTATTGGCTTGTTCAAGATCCGAGTATATCATCATGTGTCTTTATCGGATCTGCATCTAGTTGTTTAACTATTGCTTTGACACTTGTAAGTTGCTCATCCCATGATTCAACTATAGCACCCATTCATACTGGCATCTTTAATCTATCCCTTTAAATCCCTAGTTCTCATATGGGCTCCTCGATAAATACACATGATCGTCCATCTCTTTGATTGCCTTTGATCATCCGTAGATGAAGACCTTGAATTTCCCCATTCCATCGCCTCCGTGTGGGAATTCTTTTTGCTTTCTGTTTCATAAACTTCTTACTTGTGCCATCCATAGGAAACTAACTCTACACTACGATACTAACTTGGTCTAATCCCCAAAATCTCATATTATAGCACTCAAAATGTGATGATGCTTGCACTACTCCGTATTAGTCAAACGATGAAAAGTTGGCACTAACTAACACGAGATAGTTAGGGACTACCCGGACAACCATGAACTTCGAACTGTTAGAAAGCTAACTGTTCTAAGTCCTATAATGGGCTCCGTACTCTATCGTACTCTAAACGTACTAAACGTGTTAAGTTTTGAAAACAAGCTTGTAAACAATGTACTTGTTGCCCCTGTCTTGCTCGATACCAGCTGTGACATCCCCTCCAGGATACCCGGAACTCGGTACAGGGGGACACTCGACGCAGCGAGTTACAACGGTTCATCACCACGTACAAGCCAGAATATATACATCATGGTATAATACAACCAGGTTTTCGAAATACAAACATCCGACAGCGGAAGCATAATACATTATTAAATTTTAAACCCTACGAGTCTTGCAGCGGAACTGCGTCTTTGTACAACAAAATACTAATAAAATGTCTATCGTGATGTACTGAGCCCGTCGTACACCACGGTCCTTCTCCTTCACGGCGTCGGATCCGTTCCCATGGGAGGGAACCACCCTCGAGCATTGCTCCTCTTCCGGAAAGCTACCGTACGAGTCATGGAAGTATGACTTGGGTCCTGAAAACATAACGAGCAAACCCTGAGTATTCTAATACTCAGCAAGACCGACCCGTCAACGAGCACGCTAAGGCTGACGCCTAGTTTGCAAAAGCTTTCCGGCTGTGGGGTTTACTCCTTTCCGAAAACAGCACTAAAAGGCGGATTCTTACTTTCAATGTTTTAGCTCAACATTAAGTTCATTAACATCGATATTTGCAGTCTATAGCTATGGCAATCAAGTTTGCAAGAAAAGATCATTTCCAATCAATAGTTCTTTCATCTCTCATCTTCATCTTTCAGTTGATTACTACGATGTGACGAGCTAAACAAGCGGTACTCATTACTACGAGGGACAGCGATTCGAATCGATTTTTATACCAGCTGGCAAAACCCGACTACACGACGTATACGCACCACACTGGTCGTATACGACAACTTTTCCCGCTAGCACCTGGCAGAAGACTAGCCGTTTCCAAACTCCCCGGGAATATGGCGACCCCACGAGTTCATCCGTGAGCGACCCATTTCCCTCCCGTGAGACTAACCTCTCACTAACAGCTAGCAAAGAGAGTTGGCTACGCTACATCTCTGGGGCGGTAGGGTACATCTGATGAGGACATCACTCCTTTGGATACACACAACGCTCCTCCGGTTACTATGGATGGTCCAATCACTAGAGCTCGTGCACGACAATTGAATTTAGAGGTGAGCTCGTTCCTAAGTTTGTCTTTATATGTTAATCTTGAGAATAGTATGCTACCTAATGAATTAATTGTGATTAGGAACATTGGAGAGGACCATGGGGGAGGTGGAGAAGGGCTAGGAGTCGGACATGACCAGCAAAGACGTCCAAGTCAAGATGGAGGGCCAATTCAAGTCGGGATCAAGTCAGATTCGGAGTCCAGAAACAACCAACAGTAAAACGGTCGCCCAGGTCGCATACGAGCTCGGTTTTGGACGTTCTTTATATGGATGGAAAGATAATTTGATAACCTTTCCAATGGAACCGGTTTCATGTCAAAATTCATCCGGAGTCCTCGGGAAGCATCGAAACAAGTTAACATCCAGAATCTGTCTCGGTGCTGCGCCACCGTTTTTGGCCTTTGGGCCTTGTATCCAGTATGAGCCCATTAGGGGTGCGTCCAGGGGTCTTGCCACGACCCTAGAGCCTTTATAAACAGTAGCCGCCGCACCATTAGGGTTCGGGTTTTGCTTAGATTATTTCTGTCAAGAACAGTTTCGCCGATTCATCGGTTTGTGAGACCCCAACTTGTGAGTTTAATCATATATCTGCAAATTGTGTTGCATTCTCTTGTGTTCTTGCTTGTGTTCTTCGTTTCGCAGGCAAGGATTAGCCTTCTGGGCGAGGTCAATCGTGCTTGCACGGTTGATAACCTTAGGAGACGTGGTGCTGCGATTGCGGGGTTTCGGATCGTGTTGTTCGGAAGCCGGATCGAATTGTGTCAAGTCTCCACCAAAACGAGAGTTCACTGAACCTTTCGGAAGATCGGCCACCCTTGTTAACATCAAGTGGTAATCAGAACTCAAGGTGCACCGTCAGGTTCAATCTATCATAGTTAGTTTTATATCGCATTAATCCTATCATCCACGAAAAAGCCAAAAAAAAAATTTTTAGCGATTAGGTTTGTTTTCCCCCTATCCAAGACATTGTTTAGCCTCTGCACAATTTGTTTCAGAGTCCGTAGTGTTGAGTTTGTGTCCTAGTCGTGTTTTGTTGCTGGTGTTAGTTCGCGTTTTGATTCGGTTTGTGTTTTGATTCCGCTGCATCTCACCATTACAACCCTAGCCGCCGCCACCACAATTCCGCCACCCTTTTGATCCGACTCATCTCCACTCCACTGTCTCTTCATCCCTTTTGATCAACCTTGATCGTGTTTAAACCACCCACCATACCAACAATTCCGCCGCTAGAAGAAAACCCCACCCGATTCCATCTCCAATTCGATTTCCCACCCACCCGAAACCCTATCTTGACCTACCTTCGGTAAAACAGGCATAACTTTTAGCTCGTTGCTCCGATTGGGCTGAAATTTTTACAGTAGATTCTTGACTCAAATTGGCCTGAGACACACGGTTCCCTGAACGGTGTGACCTCCGAAAAAATTTATAAAAATTCCAGAAAAAATAGGGAAGACCACGAAAAAGGCCTCTGAAGTTGAAAATTGCGCGTTCGGTGAGACTTGAGAATTTCCCGACGCTTCGTTTTACCTCTGTTTGAGTTGAAACTTCTTGTGGTTTCCCCCTTTGTGTTCATCTACCAGAGAAAAATAGCAAAAAAAAAAACAAAAAAAAAATTGTTTTCCACCTACTGAAAAATCTAAGTCTGGATTGCTGTTTCCGTCACTGCTTCGTTGTTGCTGAGTTTGCCTTTGTTCTATCTGCACAACTGTTTCTGAAAACGAGTTAAGCCAGCAACTAGGACCAGTGCTTTGGACATTTACTCAGTGCTACTCTCTGTTATTAAATTGTGTTCCACTGACAAATATTTTGACCTTCCAAGCTACACATACCTCCTTCTGAACAACACAGGTTTCTACCTCGCAATCGCCGGATCACATCTTTCGGGTATCCTTTGTTTGCTTAGTAGAACCTTGTAAGAGCTTGAGTAGGGTCATCCTTTTGCTACGAGAGAGTTGTCCTTACCACTATCCACTTCCACAGTAGTTGATAGGGATAACCTTGCTTTCACTTGTGCTTTCTTGTGTTGTCTTTTACCATGTCAACGAGAGGACGCAGAGAACGGCTCCCCCAAGGATCTCGATGAGTGTGTGAGCCACGCACAACTCCACGATGTGATCAAGAAGGCCAAGGAGGAGCTGATAGAGGCCGCGACGAAGGCCATCAATGATACATTCATCAGCCTCAACATCGGCCACCAGATTGAGGCGAGTAAACAGACGGGTTTCCACACTAACCGACACGGTTACAGCGTTGGATACACGTTTGACTGCGCGTGAACAGGCGGATGATAGTACTGTTGACGGCACACCAGAGATCGCCGTCAATGACCGGCAGGCTCGAGAAGCTCATTTTCGACACCGCTTTCGACGCAACACTACCGGCATGGGTGGTAACCAAGGTAACCAGCACCAGCACCGTCCCCAAGGTAACAATGATCGTACTCCTGATGATCCTTATGCTAAGATTAAGTTGACAATACCATCCTTTTCGGGTCGTTATGATGCTGAGGGTTACCTTGATTGGGAGATGACGGTAGAACAGAAATTTAGCGCCCATCTTGTTCCTGAGCAACATAGAGTTCGACAAGCTACTAGTGAGTTTAAGGATTTTGCTATCATTTGGTGGAATGGGCTTGCTATTAGTGGTACTGTGCCTGATACTTGGGAGGAACTTAAGGTAGCCATGCGTGATCGCTTTGTACCTCCTTCTTACCATAGAGACTTACGTGCTAAATTGATGCGTCTAGATCAAGGTGACCTGTCGGTGCAGGATTACTATGGGGAACTTCGGAAGGGTCTGATGCGCTGTGGTATAGTTGAGGGTCCTGAGGATGCTATGTGTCGGTTCTATGCGGGTTTAAAGCGTCAAATCCAGGACATTGTAGACTATAAGACTTTTCATAACATTGATCAATTGTTCCAGTTTGCTATGTTAGCGAGAGAAAGAATTGCAGGGACGTGAGCTTTCCCAACCGGTGAACAGGTACAGCGGGCGTGCTCCTTTTCAACCGCGTGTTTCATCATCTTCGGGGCTGCCCAAACCGCCGCCTGTCCGGTCCACACGTCCGGGGTCTACTGCACCACCACCTTCTACTAACCGTCTTCCTGCAGATTCAGCTAAGACACACTTGCAGGTACCAGCAGCGAGCGCCTCCTCGGTCGCCTCGACGGGGCGCTCTTCTACCATTCAGTGCCACCGCTGCCATGGGTTGGGTCATGTGCAGAAGGATTGCCCAAGTCAGCGGGCATATGTGGCCACCGACGACGGAGGATACATGAGCACCTCCGATGTTGAGGATGCTGATGTCGGTACGGACGGTGACGAGGGCCAGATCCTTGATAGTGGTGTCACCTCGCCCTACAGGAGCATCATTGTCCAGCGAGTCCTCAGCACACAGGTACAACAACATGATAAATTTCAGCGTCATAATTTGTTTCAGATTTTCTTCGTCATCAAGAACCGGCGCGCCCGTGTCATCATTGATGGAGGAAGCTGCAATAACTTGGTGAGCGCTGAATTGGTGAAGAAGCTTGATCTGCCTACACGTCCACATCCACATCCTTACCATATTCAGTGGTTAAATGATTCCGGCAAAGCTAAGGTGATACAAACTTGCAGAGTTTCTTTTTCTATTGGGTCATATGCTGATTCTGTTGATTGTGATGTGGTACCTATGCAAGCTTGTTCACTTTTATTGGGCCGTCCTTGGGAATATGATAATGATGCTATACACCATGGTAGAAGTAATAAATATACCTTCATGCATAAAGGCAAGAAATTTACTTTGCTACCTTTAACACCTACTGAAATTGTAGATGCGGATAGGGAAAGAGCTGCACTTGATAATGCTTCTAAAACTGCACATGCTGAACCCTCTAATAAAATTGATATGGATTCATCTAGTCCTAAGACCGAGAGGATTAAATTGACGGGTCGTGTTATGCTTGCTACAAAGACCGACCTTGCTGAGATTTCTAGTCATGATAACTGCTATGCTTTGATATGCACACCGGTTTTGTTTTCACATGATGTCGTCCCTAGTATGTTGCCTCCTGCTGTCACTAACCTTTTGCAGGACTATGAGGACGTGTTTCCAGCTGAGATTCCACCGGGATTGCCACCTTTGAGAGGCATTGAGCATCAAATTGATTTGATTCCGGGTGCTACATTGCCCAACCGTGCTGCTTATAGGACCAACCCGGAGGAGACTAAAGAAATTCAGAGGCAAGTCCAAGACCTTTTGGACCGTGGGTATGTACGTGAAAGTCTTAGTCCTTGTGCTGTTCCTGTGCTTTTGGTTCCTAAGAAAGATGGTACTTGGCGTATGTGTGTTGATTGTAGAGCCATTAATAACATTACTATACGTTATCGTCATCCTATTCCTAGGCTAGACGACATGCTTGATGAGTTATGTGGTTCTATAATTTTCTCTAAGATTGACTTGCGTAGTGGTTACCACCAAATTAGAATGAAACTTGGAGATGAATGGAAAACTGCTTTCAAAACCAAATTCGGGCTGTATGAGTGGTTAGTCATGCCTTTTGGATTAACTAATGCACCTAGTACTTTCATGCGTTTGATGAATGAGGTTTTAAGAGCTTTCATTGGTAAATTTGTGGTGGTTTACTTTGATGATATACTGATTTATAGCAAGTCAATGGATGCACATTTGAATCATTTGCGTGCTGTTTTTAATGCCTTACGTGATGCACGTTTGTTTGGTAACCTTGAGAAGTGCACCTTTTGCACGGATCGAGTCTCTTTTCTTGGCTATGTTGTTACTCCACAGGGCATTGAGGTGGATGAGGCGAAAATTGAAGCCATAAAGAGTTGGCCGGTACCCCGGACTATCACACAGGTACGGAGTTTTCTTGGTCTTGCAGGTTTTTACCGCCGCTTCGTCAAGGATTTCAGCACCATTGCTGTTCCTCTTCATGAGTTGACGAAGAAGGGAGTGGAGTTTGTTTGGGGAGCCGCACATGAGGAGTCCTTTGCTGCTTTGAAGGACAAGCTTACCCATGCACCACTGCTGCAACTTCCTGATTTTGGTAAGACTTTTGAGCTAGAATGTGATGCTAGTGGTGTTGGCATTGGTGGTGTTTTGAAACAAGATGGTAAACCTGTTGCTTACTTTAGTGAAAAATTGCATGGGCCTGCTTTGAATTACTCTACGTATGATAAAGAATTGTATGCACTTGTACGTTCTTTACGAGACATGGCGTCATTATTTGTTGCCTAAGGAGTTTGTTATTCATTCTGATCATGAATCACTAATGTACATTCGTTCGCAAAGTAATTTGAACCGTCGACATGCTAAATGGGTTGAATTTATTGAGTCTTTTCCTTATGTTATAAAACACATGAAAGGAAAGGAAAATGTGATTGCTGATGCTTTGTCTAGACGTTATACCTTGTTGTCCCAACTTGATTGCAAAATTTTTGGACTTGAAACAATAAAAGAACAATATGCTCATGATGCTGCTTTTAAAGATATTTTGATGCATTGTAAAGAGGGCCACACGTGGAACAAATTTGTGATTAATGATGGATTCTTGTTTAGAGCTAACCGCCTATGCATTCCAGTTGGTTCCGTTCGTCTTTTGTTGTTACGGGAGGCGCATGGAGGAGGATTGATGGGCCACTTTGGCGCTAAAAAGACGGAGGATGTCTTGGCCACACACTTCTTTTGGCCACAGATGAGAAGAGATGTGGAGCGGTATGTGGCTCGCTGCACCACATGTCAAAAAGCTAAATCTCGATTGAATCCACATGGTTTGTACATGCCTTTACCTGTACCTTCTATTCCTTGGGCGGATATTTCTATGGACTTTGTTTTGGGATTGCCTAGGACTAAGAGGGGGAGAGATAGCATATTTGTGGTTGTGGATCGTTTTTCTAAGATGGCTCATTTTATACCATGTCATAAGAGTGATGATGCTGTTCATATTGCTAACCTCTTTTTCCAAGAGATAGTTCGTTTGCATGGTATGCCTTCTACTATTGTTTCAGATCGTGATGCTAAGTTTTTGAGTCACTTTTGGCGTACTCTATGGAACAAGCTTGGGACAAAGCTATTGTTTTCTACCACCTGTCACCCTCAAACCGATGGACAAACTGAGGTGGTGAACCGTACATTGGGCACTATGTTGCGGGTTGTGTTGAAAAAGAATTTGAAGATGTGGGATGAATGTTTGCCTCATGTGGAGTTTGCATATAACAGGACTATTCACTCCACCACCAAGGTAAGTCCTTTTCAGGTAGTGTATGGTTTCAACCCTCGCGCTCCTATTGATATTCTTCCTTTGCCTACTACTGAGAGGATTCATAGTGATGCTAAGGAACGTGCTGATTTTATTTTGAAATTGCATGAAACAACTAAGCACAACATTGAAAAGATGAATGAAAAATATAAAATTGCTGGTAGCAAAGGGAGAAAGGCACTTAAACTTGAGGTTGGTGATTTAGTGTGGTTGCACTTACGAAAAGATAGATTCCCTGATTTGAGAAAGTCTAAATTGATGCCTAGAGCTGATGGTCCTTTTAAGATAATTGAGAAGATAAATGATAATGCATATAAACTTGAGCTGCCTCCTGCGTTTGGGGTTAGTCCCACTTTTAACATTTCAGATTTGCGGCCATATTTGGGAGAAGAAGATGAGCTAGAGTCGAGGACGACTCCGATTCAAGAGGGGAGGATGATGAGGACATCACTCCTTTGGATACACACAACGCTCCTCCGGTTACTATGGATGGTCCAATCACTAGAGCTCGTGCACGACAATTGAATTTAGAGGTGAGCTCGTTCCTAAGTTTGTCTTTATATGTTAATCTTGAGAATAGTATGCTACCTAATGAATTAATTGTGATTAGGAACATTGGAGAGGACCATGGGGGAGGTGGAGAAGGGCTAGGAGTCGGACATGACCAGCAAAGACGTCCAAGTCAAGATGGAGGGCCAATTCAAGTCGGGATCAAGTCAGATTCGGAGTCCAGAAACAACCAACAGTAAAACGGTCGCCCAGGTCGCATACGAGCTCGGTTTTGGACGTTCTTTATATGGATGGAAAGATAATTTGATAACCTTTCCAATGGCACCGGTTTCATGTCAAAATTCATCCGGAGTCCTCGGGAATCATCGAAACAAGTTAACGTCCAGAATCTGTCTCGGTGTTGCGCCACCGTTTTTGGCCTTTGGGCCTTGTATCCAGTATGAGCCCATTAGGGGTGCGTCCAGGGGTCTTGCCACGACCCTAGAGCCTTTATAAACAGTAGCCGCCGCACCATTAGGGTTCGGGTTTTGCTTAGATTATTTCTGTCAAGAACAGTTTCGCCGATTCATCGGTTTGTGAGACCCCAACTTGTGAGTTTAATCATATATCTGCAAATTGTGTTGCATTCTCTTGTGTTCTTGCTTGTGTTCTTCGTTTCGCAGGCAAGGATTAGCCTTCTGGGCGAGGTCAATCGTGCTTGCACGGTTGATAACCTTAGGAGACGTGGTGCTGCGATTGCGGGGTTTCGGATCGTGTTGTTCGGAAGCCGGATCGAATTGTGTCAAGTCTCCACCAAAACGAGAGTTCACTGAACCTTTCGGAAGATCGGCCACCCTTGTTAACATCAACATCAGCTTGCTGGGCCCATGACACCAGCATGTAGTACGGTACGTTCAAACTTGTTCAACTAAGCCGACAACGGTACGGTCCTTGACCGACACGGACGGGGCTACCAGCTTGCAAGACCTCAACTCCGTCTTGCCCTTTCTCCTACCGGGCCCGTCCGGTCTCAGCTTTATCATCATCTTTACTTCCATTTTCAATTTTCTCTTATCAAACCTCTTAGCATAATTGAACCAGTCATTATCCTATATCTCGCGAGTAGTGTTGCCACCACTCGACTTCTATCGTTTCCTATGATGTAAGCATAGCAGCTTATTGAGTTATCCGTACCAAGCATAAGGGAAACACTCTCTTAGGGGTTCTACTCATGCATCTAGGGTGTCAAGCAACTCCTATAACTTAGTGCACAAACATGACTCATTAACCGTGATAAAAGAAAAGACTTTAAAATCATAGGTGGAATGCACCGGGGCTTGCCTTTAACCGTTGCGTAGTTAGGTTCGCTCGGTGCGGCGTTAGCGCTGATGATCTCTCCTTCTTGATTCACCTCAGCGGCTTGTCGAACGACTTCACAACCCGTGGTCTTCGGGTGCGGCTGGAATCCACGATCACCTGTTCGAGATCCTTGCCTTCGTGGGGACGACCTCGTGCTCTACGATGATTAACGAGTTCGGAAATTACAACATGCATGAATATGCTTGAGATGTCATGTGATGCATTGATGTATATGATATGATGTGCAAGCTTTTACAAACATGTTCATTAATTAACAATTAGTAATTAATTAATGATATGCAATAACACATAAAGTAATAAATTGGGATCACATGAAATGACGGTGTTTATTTTAATTTTGGAAAAACTTTTTCATAAACACTTTCGTCTGCAGTATCTCCTTCATTTAAATAAATTCTTTTCTTAAATTAAGAATTTAATTAGCATAAAATAATAGCTTTTATTAAGTAAAGAATGCAACTAATTAATACGTATGAAATTAAAATACTTAAAATAGATATTTTAATACATAATCAGATAGAAAATAATTTCATGAACTCAATAAAGTTGGTTTCATATTTTTCTGATTTTTCTTGAATTTTCTATGAGTTTTCGAACTTTGAATAAAGTCTGAAATTAACTAAATTCGCAAAACAGTGCTAACACCACTTTGGGCCAAAACCAAGCTGGCCCATGGGCGGGCGGCCCACGACACGCGCGAGGCCCAGCTCGAGGCCCGGCGCTGCGGCCATGGCCACGGCGGCCGGAGCACGGCGGCGGCCGTGTCGTAGTTGGCCAAACAGCGACCACCCGCGACGGGATTACTCCTACGGGGTCAACTCGACATGGGGAAACGGTTGGTGGGGTCGGTGTCACCGAAAACCGGCCGGAAAGGTGCTCGCGGCGAGCCGCGGCCGGCCCTCAACTCCGGCGATGGCTAGCAAGTGCCGTAGTGCATACAAATTAGGCAAAATGGTGCTGCAAGCAACGGAGGAACATGAGCAACGACGGCACATGAGTAGTGGACCTTGAGAATGGCCGGAGTCCGGTGCTCACCACGGAGGCATAGGCGGCGGCGCACGGTGCTGAGGAAAAACGGCAAAATTGCCTTGAGCCCGCACGGAAACCTCGACGGTGAATGCACCGAGAGGCTAAGGGAGAGATGATGCACCTATGGGAGCAAGAATCACGTGAATTGGCTCACCGGAGAGGGAGAATTCGAAGGAATCACCGTGGCCCACGGTTATACGTTCTTGGTGGAAAAACTAGTTCGATCTCTCGGTGCTAGAGCGAAGTAGTGCGATTGGCGGCCATGGGGAGGTGCAGCATGGCCTTGCGGAGCAGTGGGTGGTGACGGCTTGCCGGGGAGGGGCCGGAGGCGGGCTGCCGGCGTGGGAGCAGGAGAGGCGCGCGGTTGGCGGCGTTCAAGTGAGAGAGAGCCGAGAGAGGGAGAAGATGAGTTGGGTTTGGGTTTTATCAAGGTCGGGCCGAGGGTGAGTGAAAGTTGCCTAGAGGGGGGGTGAATAGGCAATCTAGATAAAATCCTGAAATTACAACACTTAAAAAAAAACAACTAGGTCAAATTCGCCATCGACGGAACTTCCGTCACTTGACGGAACTTCCGTCAGGGTGGAAAGATGAAACCCTAGGAATGAGAAGGGAGAGAAAAACTCACGATTCCACTTGAATGGAAACTTCCCTTTTCGCCTTAGAAGTATTGTACCTGCAGGATTTAAGTAGACACGCAACACACAAGTAGATCGGGCAAAGAAACACCCGAGATATGAACAAACAAGCACACAACAAAACAAACAAGAGAGGCGCGGAGATTTTTCACCGAAGTTCGGACCCCTCACAAAGAGGTTCCTACGTCTCCGTTGAGGAGCTCACAAAGAGCCGGGTTTCTTTCAACCCTAATCCTCCCAAGCAACCACAAAGGTCAAACTTGGTTTTCTTCTTCTTCCTTGGATTCTTTTCCTTGCGGAGGCGAATCTCAACCTTCACAAACTTCCCAAGGCTCACCACAAGCTTGGGAGCTCTAGGGCAACACCTAGCCAATCTAGGAGAACGAATCTCCAAGAGTAACAAGTGAAGAACGAAATTAGTTGCTAAGGGAAGATGTGCTCTAGGTTGGGTTGATGCTATCAAGCTTGGAATCAAGATGGGAGCTCACTCCAATGGCTTTGGATCTCAAGAATGATGGGGAGGAGTGAGAGAGAGAGCTTGAGCAAGATCTGAAAGTTCAAGAGGCACCAGCAGCCTTTTTCACGGGTTAGGTCAAAGCTTTATATAGTGAGGGCTCTAAAAGAGCCGTTGCTCAAGTCCAATAATTGGTGTTGACGGAACTTCCGTGGGTGACGGAACTTCCGTCACCCCATTAGGTCAACTACGAAACACACACGACGGTACTTCCGTTCAAGTTAGAACTTCCGTCCAAAACTTCCTGGAACCGACGGAACTTCCGTCAGCCCAGCACGGAACTTCCGTCGGGCAAGATCTGAACCGGCAAACCCTAGCGACGGTACTTCCGTCACGTTTGGAACTTCCGTCCAAAACTTCCTGGAACCGACGGAACTTCCGTCGCCCGGACGGAACTTCCGTCAGAGTGGAGAAGATAGGAAAAGATAGGCTTTTTGATCTTCATTGAGTTGGTATTTTTGGTTCCAAGATGTTTGAGAAACTAGAGCACATTCTTCCCTCGCACGTAAGATCGCTTCACCCCTCTTAATAGTTTGGCACACCTATACTCAAAAAGCTATAAATCTAAACTTGTCATTTTTGCTTTTGGAGTACTTGATCACTTTTTAATTGAGGGGTTTACTTTCTCACATTGTGGATATTATCATTTCGTTGTCCCGCACAATAACTCAATAACCACATTAGAGCTTTTAATTATTTGTCATATATCACCAAAACCCACTAAGGGGCCTAGTGCATCTTCAATCTCCCCTTTTTGGTGATTGATGACAAACAATTAAAAGGGATAACAAAAGATTAAAAACGGAAAGAACAAAAACAAACAAAATATAGCGGAGCTCCCCTAAAGAGATGCATGGGTCAATCAAACATGTGAGAGAGCTCCCCCTATATTTTGTGCTTGTGGGTGTGCCTAAAACAATGTGCTCACAATGCTTGCATAAGTGAGAAAAGTAAAAGCAACATATGCGCTAAGAAGCTGCACACCACGAAATGCAAGCCACATGGATGGAATATAAATAAAGACATGCAAGCCACATATTAAAGCAATAAACATCCATCATCCATAGCACATAGTTTTGCAACATAGCGAATTTAAAAACAGGTCTAGCCCTATTACAATAAAAGGCACACACACATAGTTCCATACATAAAGTTCCAACAACTATGATAGATAATAGCTAAGATAAAAGAAAAGTGATCCCTTTTTCTCACTCTCTCCCCTTTGGCATCAAGGCACCAAAAAGGAAGAAAGGAAGGAGAGTGAGATAGGAGATCACTCGTCGCCCTCCCTGCCCTCCAAAGTCCTCCTCTTCGTCGTCTTCATCCGCAGCAAAGGCTGCATGAGAGCTTTGACCCCCATCACCGCCGAGGTACGGAGCATAGTCCTCGGGCTGCCACCGATACACGGGAGGAGGTGCATCCTCCTCTTCCTCGGATCCGGGAGGAGAGACCTCGGCACCCTGTGACCTCAAGAAGTTCTTCATCCGCCTAGCATTCTTCTTGATGCCCTGCTCGTTCTTGTGAATTTCAACTGCATTGGCGGTGCACACATTGAAGATGGACTTGAGTGCTCCCAAGAGGCGAGAGGTGGGAGAGCCTTCCGGCGAGGAGCTGCACTGCTAGAGGTACCAACTCGGAGCGGGGGTGCTGCGCTTCTTCTTGGCTCCGCCTTTGAGCTTGAGCTGTAGAGGACGATGCTTGCACTCCTTCTCAACGGTCAACTTGGTGACACCCTCAATCACAGCCATAATCCAAGGAGCATAGGGAAGTGTCATCCTAGTGTTCACGCTGCGCTCGCTAATCTCCTCAAAAATAAAGCCCATGACACAAAAAGGAGTAGCATCGGGAGCAAACCTCATAAGCACGTTCCTCGACCAAAGCAGCAAGCTGATCATTGTATCCATCCTTGGGTACAATTGTCCGCGAAGAATCCTGTTGAGGTAGAAGTAATAGGGCAAGAGGCCCTTGGTCCGTCCATACACATAGGGGCCATCCTCATACATGAAATGCAAGGCTGCCTCGGGAATGTTCTGCTCATTGGTGAGGCTCTCATGATTGTCATCTCGGTCGGACTCCGGAAGGTTGAAATAGGATGCAAACACTCTCCAGCTGCACTCATATTGCTTCCCTTGAGTCATCCATAGGATCTTGTGACGGTTGGTGTCGATGTACGGGGTGGCATAGAATTGACGGACAATTTCCTCATTCCAATCATGGCGGAAAGCCATGAGATCATAAACGCCACGGGCCCCGCACACGTCTATCACTTGATCAAAGATGGGATCATTTTTGTTCTCCATATACTGCCAATCTATCCACCGATGTGGATGCAGCCTCCGAGACTTCTTCCGCATGTCAATGAAGAACGTGTAGTAGTAGTCTTGTTGACCCCAAAGGTGGAACCTTGGATCCGATGCCTCTCACTACCGTACACTGCGGGGATCCGTCCTTCGCAGCTCATCCAGCACGTAAGGGTGCCTCCTCATATCACAGCGGCCATAGGTGCTGATGTAGACGGGCGCTCGCACCCGTACATCACCAACGGCAGCATCCGCAGCGGCTGCCCCGGACTGATCACGGGTAATCCCCTTGCCCTTGCCTCTAGCATCCGGATGCGGGGCACGCTTGACCACCCGCTTGCGCTTGAGTTGTGAGCGAGACGGCACATCCTCATCACCGTCCGACGACGGGACTTCTTCTTCAATGTTCTCATCGGGTCGCGGTTCCCGAATGGTTGGCCCGCCGCTCTTCCGTCCGAGCATGCTTGGTACGAGTCATACTCGACAAGAAAGGAAGAATCGATAAGAGTTTGGTCTAGTAGAATAGGCAATGTGTCAACATGGGCAACTTCATGGGGGAGTTCGCCGGGACGGAACTTCCGTCGGGGACGACGGAACTTCCGCCCTGTCGAAGCTGCGCCCATGGAGTTGACCTAACCAACACAAAATCCATGCTACCCACTAGTGCTAGACAAGTACTTGAGTATACTAGAGTGCTAGACGCTATTCTACTCAAGATACACCAACAAGCTACTAGCATTGACCAAGAATTTAAAAAAGAGTTTTCAAGATCCATACCAAATCCACGCGAAGGAGAGCGTGAATCGACGGAAGAAGTGGAGGAACGGAAGTGCCGTGGGTTGGGGAAGCTTTCCCACAGATTACTTGAGCTTTTCCTTGGTTGAAATCGCAGATCGCCAATGGTGCCCACGAGCTAGGGTTTGGGAGGAGAGAGAAACCGTGGGGAGTTATGAGGAAGAAGAAGAGAGAAAGAGGGGGTCGGGTTCCCCTTAAACCCTCACATGACGGAAGTTCCGTCAAAACTAGAAAGTTTTGCACGGAAGTTCCGTCAAGGAACGGAAGTTCCGTCCTGCCCTGGTTCAGCCCATTTTGGAAGAATTTTTGAGAGAAAGTTTTGAAGTTTTGAAGTTTTGGAAACCTAGGTTGGAACTTAGGGTTGCTTTCACTTGTGGATAGCCAGCAATCAACCAAAGAGAACAATATCCACAAGATGGGCAATATGATCACAAGATCAACTTCAAATATTTTCAATACGTAAATAAGCTAAATTTTTTGCAAATAGTTTTTGAGAGAATAACAACAACAATCAAGACCACCAAGATGCGCAAAAATTCATTCCACATTAGAAGAATCAAGTATATTAAGTTCACTCCTAAGCTCACAAAATCTCTTCTCATCTAATGGCTTGGTAAAGATATCGGCTAGTTGTTTATCGGTTCTCACATAGCTAATCTCAATGTCCCCTTTGATTGAATGGTCTCTCAAGAAGTGGTGCCGGATATCTATATGCTTAGTCCTATTGTGATCAACGGGGTTGTATGCAATCATGATGGCACTCTCATTGTCACATAGGAGGGGAACTTTGGTCAAAGAGTATCCAAAGTCCTTAAGAGTTTGTCGCATCCATAAGAGTTGTGCACAACAACTACCGGCTGCAACATACTCCGCTTCGGCTGTGGAAAGGGCAACGGAATTTTGTTTCTTGGATGACCATGACACAAGGGACCTACCCAAGAATTGACAAGTCCCGGAGGTGCTCTTTCTATCTACCTTACATCCGGCGTAGTCGGCATCGGAGTAGCCAACTAGCTTGAATTTGGCGCCCTTAGGATACCACAACCCTATGTTTGGAGTGTGAACCAAATATCTCAAGATTCTTTTAACGGCCACCAAGTGGCTCTCTTTTGGAGCGGCTTGAAATCTTGCACACATGCACACACTAAGCATGATATCGGGCCTAGATGCACAAAGGTAAAGCAAAGAGCCAATCATGGAGCGATATACCTTTTGATCGACCGCCTTCCCATTCACATCCAATCCTAGATGACCATTTGTCTTCATTGGAGTTTTGCTTGGCTTTGCCTTGCTCATATCAAATTTCTTGAGGATGTCTTGGGTGTACTTGATTTGACTTATAAAAGTTCCTTCTTCTAGTTGCTTGACTTGAAACCCTAGAAAGAACTTCAACTCCCCCATCATTGACATCTCAAATTTCCTAGTCATAATCTTGGCAAACTCATCACAGAAAGATTGGTTAGTAGAACCAAATATTATGTCATCGATATATATTTGGCACACAAATAAGTCACTTCCAACTTTTCTAGTGAAGAGTGTAGGATCGGCCTTGCCCATTATGAAGCCCTTGTCGATGAGGTATCCCTTGAGGTGTTCATACCAAGCTCTTGGTGCTTGCTTGAGCCCGTAGAGAGCTTTGTGAAGCTTGTACACGTGGTGAGGTTTCTTCGGATCTTCAAAACCCGGTGGTTGTTGCATGTACACTTCTTCTTGAATTGGACCGTTGAGGAATGCACTCTTTACATCCATTTGATATAGCTTGAAACCATGGTGTGTAGCATAGGTGAGCAAGATGCGAATTGACTCGAGCCTTGCTACCGGTGCATACGTCTCCCAAAATCCAAACCTTCAACTTGTGAGTAGCCTTTTGCAACAAGTCTTGCTTTGTTTCTCACCACCACACCGTGTTCATCTTGCTTGTTGCGGAACACCCACTTGGTTCCCACAACATTTTGCTTGGGCTTTTCCACCAATGACCACACTTTGTTTCTCTCAAAGTTGTTCAACTCTTCTTGCATGGCCACCACCCAATCCGAGTCTTGCAACGCTTGTTCTACCTTAAGAGGTTCCAAAGAGGAGACAAACGAGTAATGATGGCAAAAGGTAGCGACTCGAGATCTAGTGGTTACCCCTTTTGAATGTCACCAAGAATGTTATCAACGGGATGATCTTTTTGTATGCTTTGGCGCACTCGGGGTTGTTGAGGCCTAGGTGCATCTTCTTCTTGTTCTTCTTGTTGTTCGTCTTGATGATCATCACCTCCACCATCTTGTTCTTGATCTTGGTTGTTGCCTTGATCATGATCGTCACCATGATCTTGACCACCGCCTTGATCTTGTTCATTTTGTGGATCTTGTGGAGGATCTTCGTCTTGACTTGGAGAAGGTGGATCACCTTGCACTTGAGTTGGGTCTTGTGGCCTTATTTCACCAATTGCCATGTTCCTTATTGCTTCACAAGGAGCTTCATCACCTACATCACTTGGGTTAACTTGCTCTACTTGAGAGCCATTAGATTCATCAAATGTTACATCACGCGTGATCTCAACAATGCTTGGAGACTTTGTTGAAAACTCGGTATGCATACACATTTGATCCGTACCCAAGTAAGAAACCTTCATTGGTCTTTGGAGCAAACTTAGAAGACCTTGGCTTCTTGTTAAGAATAAAGCACTTGCTCCCAAAGACACGGAAATAAGACACATTAGGGATTTTATCGGTGAGTAGCTCATAGGGTGTCTTTTTCAATATCTTGTGAAGGTACAACCGGTTGGTTGCATGGCAAGCGGTGTTGATGGCTTCGGCCCAAAAGGTGTCGGGAGTCTTGTATTCATCAAGCATGGTTCTTGCCATCTCAATGAGTGTACAGCTTCTTCCTCTCGGCTACACCATTTTGTTGAGGGGTGTAAGGTGCGGAGAACTCATGCTTGATGCCTTCTTCATCTAGATACTCCTCGACTTGTGTATTCTTGAACTCGGTGCCGTTGTCACTTCTAATCTTCTTGATCTTTACTTCATATTCATTTTGTGCCCTTCTCAAGAAGCTCTTTAGAACACCTTGTGTCTCACTTTTATCCTTCAAAAAGAATACCCAAGTGAAACGGGAATAGTCATCAACAATGACAAGGCCATACTTGTTACCGCCAATGCTTAGATATGTGACCGGACCGAAGAGGTCCATGTGAAGCATCTCCAATGGTCTTGTGGTCGTCATCATCGTCTTGGATGGATGGTTGGCTCCAACTTGCTTTCCCGCTTGACATGTGCTGCACACTTTGTCCTTCTCAAAAGCAACATCCTTTAGTCCAACGACGTGGCCACCCTTTAGAAGCTTATGTAGATTCCTCATCCCAACATGAGCCGGTCGGCGATGCCACAACCAGCCCAAAGTGGTTTTTGCTATCAAACAAGCACTTAGATTTGGACCTTCCTTGTTGATGAAGTCAACAAGATAGATCTTATCCTCCAAGTACCCTTTGAATGCAATTGAGGAATCCGCTTTTCTAAAGACGGCCACGCCTTCATCGGTAAAGAGACAATTAAAACCCATTCCACAAAGTTGTGATATGGACATTAAGTTGTACCCTAAACCTTTCACAAGGAACACATTATTAATTGAAAGGTCATGGGTGACTTGAATTCCACCACGACCAATTACCTTTCCTTGTTGATCATTTCCAAAAGATATACTCCCACTTGGTAGATTGTCTTTGTCAAGTGTGGAGAACATCTTCTTCTCCCCGGTCATATGATTTGAGCACCCGGTGTCGAGTACCCATATTGAACCGCCCGAGAAGTATCCCTACACACAATTAAGCACAAGATTTAGGCACCCAAACTTGCTTGGGTCCCTTAACTTTAGAAATGACACTTTTGGGCACCCACACACAAGGATTCCACCTTGCATAGTGTGGCCCAACAAATCTTGCAACTACTTTCCCATAAGCACCATGGGTTAGCTCATATGTTGCATGATCATACACATAGAAGGATACGGGTGAGCTCTTCTTTTTGAGCTCTTGTGTTGTCTTGGCCTTCTTCACATGCTTGACTTGAGCTACTTGCTTTGGTTGATTTATGTTGTTGTTCTTGTTGTTGAATCTTTTCTTGGATTGCTCCTTGAACCCAATGCCTTTGTTGCCATTGAACTTTCTTTCCTCATTAACAATTTTCTTAGCTAGCTCAACTTGAGCCGCTCTCTCAAGATTCTTGACCTTGTTAGTGAGATCCTTGATTGTCACCACTGTCGGTGGCATGTTGTCAATGTCAACACCCTCACACCTTACACACTTTTTGCTTGATGAGGATTGCATTGACTCAACATTGCTTTTGTATGTCAATGTACTACCTTTGAGGACTTCAATCTCTCCTTCCAACAACTTGTGATTCTCTTCAAGGGATTCACACTTTGTTTGGAGTGAGAGGTTGGTGTCTTCAAGTTTAGCATTTGACTTATTTACCTTTGTAAGACAAAGAGTCAACTCCTCGTTCTTCTCTCTTTCTTTCTCAAGTAAGGTCTTCAACACTTTAATCTCATCAAGCTTCTTTATAAGCATGTTTTCTTGCTTGTCCACCATGTCTTCGCTCTCTTCTACCTTCTCTTGCATTATCCCTAATATTTTCACCATATCTTGCAAGGAGGGGACTAGCTCCTCCTCATTATCATGGTTAGAAGAATTGACAAGAAGTTTAGCTTGTACCTTGTTTTCTTTGGCCATGAAGCATTTGGGGGCGTCATCCTCATCGTCGGTGAGGTTGTTGAAGAGTGATGATTTGGCCGGTGTTAGGCCATATGCAAGATTGGCAATCCCTCCTTCTTCATCTTCATCATCATCATCATCATCGGAGACATATTGTTGACCAATGTGAGCTTGACCCTTGAATGGTTTCTTGAAGTTCTTCTTCTTGACGAACTTGTCCTTCTTTTCTTCCTTTCCATTTAGTCGAGGGCACTCCGCAATGAGGTGCCCCGGATCATGACAATGGTAGCACTTTCTTGTAGATCTTCTTGCTCTTGCTTTGTCAAAGCTCTTCTTGGTAAACCCGTTGTTGATCATGAACTTGCCAAACTTCTTCACAAACAAGGCAAGCTCTTCATTGTCTTCTTCAATCTCAATTTGGTCTACCTCCACAACTTCTTTCTTTTTGGCCTTGAGTGCCACATCTTGCTTGCTTGTGCCCTCATCTCCAATTAGCACACTCACTCTCTTTCCCTCATCATCACGGCTTTTGTGAGCAAGGATTCTCCCAATTACTTCATCCGTAGAGAATCTATCAAATCCTTCCTTCTCTTCAATGATGGTGCAAAGTGTGGAGTTCCACACTCTTAGTGACATTAGAAGCTTAAGATTCACTTCTTGTTCGCTCACGTCATCTCCAAGTGACCTTCGCTCATTCACAATATCCAAGAGCCTATCATGTGTTTGTTGAGGATCTTCGCCCTTCTTCATCATAAAGAAGTTGAATTGATTTTTCAGCACTTGCATTCTTGACTTCTTCACCACATCAACTCCCTCATGAACTGCAATGAGCTTATCCCATATAGCTTTGGCATTCTCTAGTCGAGAGACTTTAGAGTACTCTTTAGCACTCAAAGACGAGAGCATTGCCGACATGGCTTGCGCATTGCGATGTATGTTGATGTTGTCCATTACCGTGTGTCTCTCTTCATCCTCGATCACATATCCTTTCTCAACCACCTCCCACACGGGCGGACCAATTGATAGCAAGTACATCTTCATCCTATGCTTGTACCAACTGAAATCTTTTCCATCAAACCATGGTAGTCGTCCACTACCGCCACTATTCACATTTGCCACATCATTATAGTTGAAGTTGTACCTTGTGTCCAACTTCCCACCACTTGTGCCATCCTTGGCAAATGGATTTCTTTCTTCACCGGCGTCCCCTCTCTTGGTAGGACTATTTTCCTCCGACATCTTTTCGTCTCAAGCGATTAAGCTCTTCACGAGAAGACCTGCTCCGATACCAATTGAAAGTTGCCTAGAGGGGGGTGAATAGGCAATCTAGATAAAATCCTGAAATTACAACACTTAAAAAAAAACAACTAGGTCAAATTCGCCACCGACGGAACTTCCGTCACTTGACGGAACTTCCGTCGGGGTGGAAAGATGAAACCCTAGGAATGAGAAGGGAGAGAAAAACTCACGATTCCACTTGAATGGAAACTTCCCTTTTCACCTTAGAAGTATTGTACCTGCAGGATTTAAGTAGACACGCAACACACAAGTAGATCGGGCAAAGAAACACCCGAGAGATGAACAAACAAGCACACAACAAAACAAACAAGAGAGGCGCGGAGATTTTTCACCGAAGTTCGGACCCCTCACAAAGAGGTTCCTACGTCTCCGTTGAGGAGCTCACAAAGAGCCGGGTTTCTTTCAACCCTAATCCTCCCAAGCAACCACAAAGGTCAAACTTGGTTTTCTTCTTCTTCCTTGGATTCTTTTCCTTGCGGAGGCGAATCTCAACCTTCACAAACTTCCCAAGGCTCACCACAAGCTTGGGACCTCTAGGGCAACACCTAGCCAATCTAGGAGAACGAATCTCCAAGAGTAACAAGTGAAGAACGAAATTAGTTGCTAAGGGAAGATGTGCTCTAGGTTGGGTTGATGCTATCAAGCTTGGAATCAAGATGGGAGCTCACTCCAATGGCTTTGGATCTCAAGAATGATGGGGAGGAGTGAGAGAGAGAGCTTGAGCAAGATCCGAAAGTTCAAGAGGCACCAGCAGCTTTTTTCACGGGTTAGGTCAAAGCTTTATATAGTGAGGGTTCTAAAAGAGCCGTTGATCAAGTCCAATAATTGGTGTTGACGGAACTTCCGTGGGTGACGGAACTTCCGTCACCCCATTAGGTCAACTACGAAACACACACGACGGTACTTCCGTTCGAGTTAGAACTTCCGTCCAAAACTTCCTGGAACCGACGGAACTTCCGTCAGCCCGGACGGAACTTCCGTCGAGCAAGATCCGAACCGGCAAACCCTAGCGACGGTACTTCCGTCATGTTTGGAACTTCCGTCCAAAACTTCCTGGAACCGACGGAACTTCCGTCGCCCAGACGGAACTTCCGTCGGGAGTGGAGAAGATAGGAAAAGATAGGCTTTTTGATCTTCATTGAGTTGGTATTTTTGGTTCCAAGATGTTTGAGAAACTAGAGCACATTCTTCCCTGCACGTAAGATCGCTTCACCCCTCTTAATAGTTTGGCACACCTATACTCAAAAAGCTATAAATCTAAACTTGTCATTTTTGCTTTTGGAGTACTTGATCACTTTTTAATTGAGGGGTTTACTTTCTCACATTGTGGATATTATCATTTCGTTGTCCTGCACAATAACTCAATAACCACATTAGAGCTTTTAATTATTTGTCATATATCACCAAAACCCACTAAGGGGCCTAGTGCATCTTCAATCTCCCCCTTTTTGGTGATTGATGACAAACAATTAAAAGGGATAACAAAAGATTAAAAACGGAAAGAACAAAAACAAACAAAATATAGCGGAGCTCCCCTAAAGAGATGCATGGGTCAATCAAACATGTGAGAGAGCTCCCCCTATATTTT